>CM025146.1:8146196-8163432 GCA_013467495.1 Gossypium gossypioides
AAATTGGAAAAGTGAATATATATATGAAATGGACAAGATTACGTGTGGAATATTGGGTTTGATACTTAACCTTTTTCACCTCAAATTAATTCTGTTAGTCTAATTATTCACCTATGATAGATTCTCAACCTTTAAACTATACAACACTACTCAATTCAAGGTATCAAAATTTTCGACATGTTTATGAAAATTTTCAAAAAATTCATTAAATCATTAGATATCATTGAAAAAAATTCAAATTATGTTTAGAAACCTTCTAGTTACATCAAAACTAATTGAAAAACACTTTGAAATCACATTTTTACCCGAAATCCACCATTAACGACCAAATTTTTGGGTTTTATTTAAAACATACGATTTAACAGCTAAAAACTTAGTTTAAAAGATCAAATAACATTTAAAACTAGTTAGGAATCGAATCGTGAACTTTATTAACAAAAATTGATCATTTGATTAAGAACCCAAAAAACCCAAAAATTCAACAATGGAGAAATCTATGATGTTTTGGGATTTTTTTCTTGAAATACTATAGAGATTTATTGCTTGGGGAATGATAGAAATCAAAAGAATTAAGGTTTGTAAAACAAAATCAAATAGGGGAGGCTTAGGAGAGCAAGGGACAATAACCACAATAAAAGAGGTTGGGGTTTTCGTGAGTTTGTTGTATGAGAAGGGAAAATAGGTTGATTTTTAAAATTTGGTTTTCACTGCTTCATAAACACACAAAATTTTGTCCCTTTTACAAATCAAACCTTATTTCAAAATTAAAAGTCTTTTCAGTATTATATTCAAAAATTGATTTGATTTTCTAAAAGTCATAGTCAAAAACATTTTCGGTTTACCAAGCTACAAAATTCCCGAACACACTAGAGCTAAAATTACCCACATTACCCTCAAAACTTTTAGGTCCTATTTTGAGATGTGACACAAGTTTATAAACTCAGCCTGATGTTTTAATGGGTCTACATGCATTCATTGAAAATAAAGGTGGTATTTTGGGAAAAACAAGCCATAGAGAATCTTGAAAATGATATTGTACAAAGAAAAATAGGTCCCAAACTCCGATGTCGGTTGCCATATAAAAGCTATTGTTAAATTATAGGTAAACACTAGAGCTTTATTACTGTAGACAAAACCAAAATATTGTTGAAACTGTAATATAGAAAATTGAAAACTAACTAAAGGTAGCTAGTAACTATTTTTCTAAAATTGTAGATCAAACATAAGATCATAGGATACAGAATGAGGAACCATAGGGCTGTAACAACCCCTTTTTTAGTGGTGATGGAACAATGGTTTTGGAACCACAAATTTTTGTCGTGTCAGCGTATAAATATTATTTATAGAATATTTACAAAGTCATTAGAGTCGTATTAAAATTTGATTAAGAAATATTAACGTTTAGATAACTAAATAAACAAAAAGGACTAAATTGTAAAAGTGCAAAAGTTGTTAATTATTGCATTTAGATGATCAAATAGCTTAATTATTAAATGAGGGAGGATCTATGAAGCAATGATACCTTCTTAAGAGTAGCATACGGTAATAGAAACAAAAATAATTAAGTTTAGCTTATAATTGATGGTAATTTTGTAAATTTTACAAAATCAAAGCAAATTAATTTGAAAAAATTAACACTTTCTTCTCCATTTCATCAACCCATTGTCGAAACACCATTGAAGAAAGGCTCCCAGCTTTGGTTTTCATTTCCTTGGTGCATGTGAACTCAATTCTCACCTATTTCTTGTAATTTTTTTATTTTTTAATCGATACAACTAGGTCCAGCAAGCCCGTACCTTCGTTTTTTAATCTGTTAAAAATTTTAGAATTTTTCGTTGATGAACATTGGTTTTTTTATCATATTATGTGTTTGACACTTTGATTGTGGTATTTGGTTATTTTGTGAAGTATTTTTTATTAGTTTTTATTATAGGATTCAATTGTTAAAATGTCAAAATTTTACGGTTTGATGGTTAATTTGAGGTATAATTAGTATTGTTTGGAGGCCTTGACTAATCGACTAAAACTTGAATTTTAAAGAATGCTCAATTTGTTGATTTATGGGTTAGGGGACTAAATTGTATAAATTGTAAAAGTTAGGGGCAATTGTGTAATTTTTGAAAAAAATAAAGGGTAAAAATTTCAGAATCAATTAGCATTTAAAAAATGAGCTAATAAAATGAAATTTTAAATTTTTAGATCAAGGCCCTGTTGATTTACGTGGAAAAAGGAAAACTACAGAATATCCCCTAAACTTCTACAACTACTACAATTCAGTCCAGGTAAGTTCGTTCAGCTTGTAATTTAACATCTATATGAATTATATTATGATATGATATGGAATTTTGGATGTTAAATGTTATTTTCATAGTGTAAAATTGTTCGGGAATTTTTACTGAATTATGATGTTTGGGCCGGATGAACGTATGATCGAGTATAACTAAATGATAGAGTGTTATATAGGGTTGGAGAGGAGATTTATGTAGTGTGATTTATACATTTTTCCCAATTATACTGAGGTTCAGCATTTTTTGTAAACCATTGCGTATTACTCCCTGATTTTGGAGTGTTATCGAAGGCGGATGTAAAGCCTTCGGGCTGGCACTTAGTGTCGAGGTGTGTTTTGGAAGGATGTTGGCCTACGGGCTAGGCACTTAGTGTCGGGATGTGTTATTCGTTGGATTAGCTCTTATGAGCGCTTGGTGTGTTTTGGTTGGACTATTTTGAGTACTCATATCTGTAAGTCGTTCATCAGGTCATAATTATTAGATTGATTACTTATTTAAAGACTTTGAACGACATGTTTTTTACTTGATATCTTGAAGTGATTTCGTTTCGGGCATGTATGTTTTCTGAAAATTAATATTTGAGAATTTAATTGAGCTATGTAATTCACTGGTTTGAAATTGTGGATGACAGGAAACATTAGTTGTGGAATTGTATTTGATTAAATTGTTATGTTTATTTTGGTAAGATTCATTTTTTTTGTCCATCGAACTTGCTAAGCTTCAATAAGCTTACTTGTGTGATTTGCATTTTCTTGTCGATATCTTTTCATGGGATAAAAGATGAAATCAACACTCAAGTCACACTATCCATCCGATTTCGATATATTTTGAATGTTTATTTGGGATTATATGGCATGTAATAGGTTGTTATGTTAATGACCTCGTTTGATATGTAAATATGTGAAGTATGTACCTAGTTAATCTTTGATTGATGTTGATTGTAATGTGCTGATAATTACATGGTTACTAGGTATGGTGATAAATGTAAGTGCAATTTGTGAAGTTGTGGATATGTTTTTGGGTAATCTATTTAAGAACAACTTATGGTACATGTTGTTCTCAATTTGGCTAGTATAAGATTAGGTAATTAGCTTAAAATGACATGATTGTATGTTTGAATGGTTGATGATTTATTTCATTGTACATGTACGTATAATTATGGTACCAATTAGGGTACATTTGTTAGGCACTTAAAACGATTGATTTGGCATGATTTGAGTAGGTTTAATGATAATTTGAATAGTTATAATAATTAGTTAAAGTGTTGCTTGGTGTCTAAGAAAGCTTGAAATGGTAAACTTGATGTTTAAGGTTCATCTTCGTGCACACGACCTGGGACACGGGCTGCCACAGGGTCGTGTGCCATATAAGGTCTCATTACACAGGCATGTTAAATTATAATTTTAAGTGAAGTACTCACATGGGCTAACACACGACCTGTAACACGGCCATGTGACCCAAGTCAGTGAATTACACTACCTATATACACAGGCGTGTGAGATCATGCACAGGCATGGGGAACGACCACATGGCTATATCTAGAGCCACACAATTTGCGGTCTGCCACACGGCCCAGACACACGGGCGTGTGACCCCTGCTTTGAAAATTTTTAGCTTTCCCTAAACTTTCTAATTTGTTTCAAATTAGTCCCTAAGGGTTTTAAGATTGTTTCTATAGTCCCTAAAGCTTAATTTAAACATAGAAAATGTATATTACTACTGTAGTTCAACTACTTTATTTTATTTAAGGAATTATTTTGAAATGATTATGATTTTACCTGTTCATTTTGGTTCACTTGCTGTAGCATTCCCGTAAGCCTATTCTAGCAACGGATACGAGTTAGGGGTGTTACAAGGGCTTAGCATTGAGCTACCCAGGTTGAGTCATTTGTTTCTCAAGGAATTGTGCCTAACCTTGAGACAAATGCCACCGTGATTGTGCCTACTTCTGAAGGTGGAAAGCAAGAGGTTGGGGATGATGCAATGTTCTAAGCGATGTTGGGAGTCTTAGAAAAGGTTTTTGAGATTATGGTTGAGAGGATAAGATAGAGAAATAGAGTAAAATGCTTGGAGAGCAAGGGAGAGGAAAAGAATAAAATTCAAAATAAGAGAGAGTCTGGTTACATTGATCCAAATTTGTGACCTTTAAAGTGGGCCAAAAAAGCCAGACCTCAATAGAATGTTGTAATAGTTATTACCTCAATAGATAGTGTGAGAAGTGTCATCTACTTGAACTTTGGAAAAGGTTGAGTGTTTGTTTGGGTTGTGGTTTGATGGAACACATGGTTAAGGATTTTCCTCGCCAAGTAAATTAAATGCAAGCTCCAGCACAGAATCAGGGGCAGGTCAGGGTATAGAATTAGAGGGTTAATCAGTTTCCTCCGAGAGGTTCGATCAGAATTCAGGTTAAACAAATAGAACATTTTTATGCAATTGGACATTACAAGGACCAAGACATGACGTCAATGTAGGAACATTTCTTAAATTTTACTTTGCATTGATTAATTCTGGCTTCACTTGTCTGTTCAGTGTTAGTGGAGTTCTATTATAATTGGATTTAGGGTAGAGGAATCCGATAGTAAAATTTTTGTAATTAGATCCTTAAGAGATATCTGTTAGGATTTAAGAGAAGAATGTATGGAATTGTATTGGAAATCAGAGTTGCACAGAAAAAGCGTGAAGACTCAGTCTAAAGAGAGGAGTATAGGATGTTATGACTAAGAAAGTTTCGAGGACAAAATTTCTTTAAAGAGGGGAGAATTGTGACATCCCAAAAATTAAAGGTTAGTAGAATCGGGTTTGTAAACCGAGAGAGTGTGTTCATGCCCTAATTCTTTAGATTATTTAAGAAATAAATGAGGTATTGGTTTCTTGGTTAAGTTTTAGTGAAACGTTCCTTGAAACCCAAGTTCAAATCCCTTTTCTCGCACCACTTTTATTATTTTGCATCAAACCCTAATATGTGACACACCTTGTTTTTAAAATAAATATTGCAAAATTATTTCAAGAATGATAAAATAACCTAGTGGTTAAAGGAAAAATAGGGAAGTATAGAAATTCGATGAATGTCTCAAGTTCAATTCCCTTCCCTTACAAAATAGTTTAAATTTTGCTAAATTTTCTCTTTCTCCTTATTTTGTGTCGCCCAAGCCTTGAACCCTAGTTATAAATACAACTTTTTCTTTTATTTTTCAACATTTCAGTCAATTTTCCCTACCCTAGCCATTCACCCTCTTCATCTCCTCTTTTCTCTTCAATTTTTTTTCTTTCTTCCCTTGGGTGCCGCCGCCCAAGCCACCAAGATTCACCATCAATTTATCTTCTTTTTGCAATGGGTTCTTGCACCATTCTTTTCATCTTCTTGATTTGATTTTATCATAAAATTTCTAGCCTTAAATATGAAACTTTTAAATCAAGATCAACCTCCAATGATGCCCCAAAAGAACTCCATTGCCGCTCCTATCTTCTTGCTTAAGTAAGTGCCATTTTCTTTCATTTTTCTTAATGGATCTTTCAATAAAATACCCAATTTTCAATATCTATAATTTTGGTGATTTTTAAATATTTAATAATTATTTTTCCAACCTTTCAAGCGATTTTCAATGTGGTTTTCGATGAACCCCAAATTGGCCACCGTTGGTGGTGGAGTGTGCCCCTAAAGGCTAGAAAAAGGGTTTTTGTTTCTTTAATTTGTTATAATCTCTTTCTAGAAATATTATTTTCCCAAGAAACCTTTCTAATCAGCCTTTAATCACGTGTGCCTTAGGGAAATTCAATATTGATCATTCAACATTCAGATCTGACAATTCAGGAAGCATAAGTGTGGTAGTTTGTTGGCTACTGCATAGTTTCGACTTAATTGTTGGGGAAATTGATAATTGAGTGGATTAAAGAAATTTATGATTGTATAGCTACTGGTTTTTAGTATTTAATGGCGTTAGGTTCCGACCCAAACTCCCCAAGTCGACAATGAAGTCGTTTGACATTCGCGCATACTTTTGCATCAAAACAATGTAAGAAACCTAGTTAATTTGGATCTAAAAAATCATTATAAATATGTTGTTTGATTTAAACCCATAAGAGGGTGCTTTAGGGCTTATTAAAAGGGGTATTAATTCAATAAAATATTTATTTTAATTTAGGCTCGATTTAAGGTCTTAAGCAGAAACTGCAAGTTTTGTAAGTGTGTTCCATTACTGCGAAAATTAAGGCGTGGGTTCTAACTTGTTAACTTAAATGTTTTGATATTATTTTTAAATGATATAATTGATGACTAAGCTTGTTGGTTGGGCTTCGCTAAATGGAAAAATAATTTAATTGTAAGTGGTCAAAATTGTCTGATTGAGAATGACTGAATGATTGTCTGATTGAAATTATTGTTAATGATTAGTTGATAATATGAATGTTGGCTATGTGTAGCATGTTTCTGATTGAGAATGAGGCTTATGCAAGATATATTTGTATGAATGCTTTTCTATGAAATATGTGAAAGACTATTATACATGCACTCGAAAAAGTATCGAAAATTTATATTGGATTGTGATATGTTGAACAACACCATCTTACTAGTAAATTGAAAGTTGGATAAATGATCCTATTATTGAAAGTATTTGAGAATATAAGGGCGTCTTGATCATGCCAAAGAAATGTGAAAGTAATGAATCCATGGTTATGTGTGAGATTGTATGACATCTTGCATGTGCATTGGGGTAGGATTGTTATTGTGGATGACAGAGGAGTTTTGTAGAGATTCGACAGCATATTAAAATCTTATTTATTCGTGGTCAGTGCAGTGTACTGGAAATTTGAGGAGATTTGGTGATTTTATCGCATTTATTTGTTAAATGTCAGGTTTTCTATAATTATGTTTATTCAGTGTCTTTACCACATTGAGCTTTGCTCACATTCGTTGGATTTTGGCAGACGGGTTTCGGAGAAGTCGTGGTGTATAGCGGATGGTTTGAGTAGGAAATTTTGCATTGCATCATTGGCATTAACCCATGCTCAAACACTATTTGACATCAAATTGATAATAACTATGTAATGATATGAAATTCTAATGATGGTTCTATGTTTTTCTGTTAATGTTAATATCTTTCACCGTATTTGATATTTATGTTTGTTTAAATAATAGTTCGACTCGCACTAAGCTTTCATAAGCTCACTCCCCCATAGTGTTTAACCTTTCAGATAAACCTCGAAACTATGACCGAACCTGGCATATGGAGAATCACCTTGGACCTTAGACTATTTTTAATAAGTATTATTAATAAGTCTATATTGGTTTTGGTTTGTAATTTTTAATTATTTTTGGTCCGTGTCTTGGTAACTTTTCGTTTGGGGATTTCGTGCATGCATAGATTACTCAAGCTTAATAATCGAAAAATGCATGATATTTGGCTTAAGAAAAATTTGACATTGTTCCATAATTTTCGTTGCATTGCAAAGAAACAACAAATCAATAAGGAAACTAAATTTCCAAAATGACATGAATAATGGTTTTTTCGCTGCATTGGTTAACCTCAAGTTTTAACAAAGTAAAGCGAAGAACAAACGATTTTTATAAAATAACATTGTCAATGATAAAATAAATCTTAAGTACAGATGACCTAATAAATGAATGTTTTTAAACTAACTCAAAGTACAACTGTGGCTTTTCTCTAAAATGAGTTTAAAAAAAGTTTTCAAAAGTAACATAAGTTAGCTTAGCCAGTTCAGTGGCTAATATAGCCTTCTCAATCTATCCATAACGTCAAGGTTGGGTTAGAGAGGTTAAAATTCTTTTTCCAGCCACCTTGTTGGTTATTTAACCTCCTAAACCAGCCCCTTTTTTGCCCAAAAACTCACCTCTGTGCCGCCCTATTCATTCCCCTTTACTTTTCATTGCCGCCCTCTCTCCTCTGTTCGTAGTGGTGCCGATAAGTTATTTTTTCCTTCTCTTTAACTCTCCCTTTTGTGTCAACTTTTTGTTGTTATTTTTATAGACGATAAATCATTTTTCTAAACCTAAAAATTGCTGCTTTTTCTATCTAAAGACCCTTCTTTGTGCCGCCCAAGTCCTCTTCTGTAATTGCTTGCGGTGTTGTTGCCTCTTGGAACACCACTATTTTGGACTGTTGATTTCTTTTCAATTGCCACACCTTTACAGTAGTAAGTTTCAATCTGTACTTTGTTTATATCAGACCTAAATGTTCTTAATCAATGGGGTATCCAAATAGGTTCATTCGACAACTCAGATCTAGTTATCAAGTAGTGTAAGTGTAGATCTATAAGAGATCTTATATTGTTTCAATTCCGCTAATGGTTGTTTCTTTGGCTGAATACTCTAAGTCCTTACTTTATTTTCAGTTACTAATTTTTAAGTATTATTTCAATCTTATGTACAGATTTGAATGTCCTGGATCAATAGTGAAGTTGATTTTCGTTCACGCCTTAGTCTCACATCAAATTAGTGTAAGTTACCTTGCCTAGTTGCATCTGAAATTTGGTTGATGTAACACTGATTTGGTCAAACCCTTAGAGGGTGTTTCAAGGCTTGTTTTAACATAATTTTAAAGTGTTAAATTATTTATTTTACTTTTAGGCATGTTTAAGGCATTTGTGCGGAAACGTGAATTTTTTGACTTAGTGGTGTAGAATGCATAATAAGGTGTGGGTCTTAACTTTGCGTAATCGGTTGTTAATTCTTATTATATTCTATGAATTTTTATAAAATTCTTGTTGCTTCAACATGGTTTAATGGCCTAATAGGTGTATTAAAAGTTGTCGAATAAGGTACGTGACTTTAAAATTATTGATTGAATGATTAAGCCTTTACCAGGATTGTCTGTATGCGTAATTGTGGTACTTGACTGTTTGATTGCCAATGTTATGGATTGATTTATGCTGATTGTGACATGATTTGAAATGATGTATATCGTGCTCACTAATTATGGGGTGTATATGTAATGTTTGACATACAATGCCATTTTCCAAATTGCATACTAAGTATGACTAAATTGTATCGCATGTTACATACTAGTGAAACTGTTTACTTGATTGAATAAATGAATGTAAATATAAAATTAAACATATACTGAGAGCATAATTGAATGCCAATTATATTCATAGATGCAAAGTATGCTAAGCATAAACCGACATTGATTATTGATATGCATGTTAAGCATGCCACTTGACCGAGATTGATATTGATAGCATAAATTTTTCACTAACTACATGTCATTTTGTGGTTGACAGAGGAGTTCCGTGGAGTACCAACAACAGTTAAAGTCCGCATTATTTTTGTCAGTGCTCTGCACCAGGAGTACCAAGGAGATTGTTGATTTTATCGCATTATTGGTGGCTTGTCCACAATATTGGAAACATATCTATATTTTTATTGATAGTTTATCTACACTATTCTATTAGTGGTTTATCCACATTGAGCTTCAGCTTAGATTGGTTGGTGTTAGGCAGACGGATTTTGGGGAACTTGTGGTGTGTAGCGGATGGATGGGTAGGAACCTTCTTGGATTGCATCATTTTCATGACAGATTCATGCTTTATTGAAGTATGACATGTAACGTATTGTAATGAAATTGTTTAGTGTTTACAATGTTTTTGACTCACACTGAGCTATTTTTTGCTTACCCTTAGTTTTAATTTCTCAGGTAATGATCGAGACTAGGATTAGACCCAGCATGGGGGCATATCGTATTTATTCAATTTTTGGACTATAAGACTTTATTTTGGACTATGGTTTGTGGTTTCTTTATGGATTATGGATTTATGCATGCATTATTCAACATGTTGTAAATACATATAAACTGAAAAATGCATGTTACTCGACCTAACTAAGAACTAACATGAATAATGTTTTCGATGCATTAAAAGATAACGAAATTATGCAAAACAAACCGAAAAACAACGGGTTTTCTAAAAACATCACTATCAATAATAATAATGAGACTTAAGAACAGACAAGTTAATAAATATATGTTTTCCAAACTAACACAAGTGCAGTCACGATTTTTCTAAAGTGTGTAACACCTCAAAATTCTTACTTTTGAATTGTAAAATCATGTCAAGGAAATTAATCTATTGCAGTGACTAAGTGTTAGTTATGTGTGCCTGAAGTCCTGTGTTCAAATCTCTTCCGTTAAATTTTTATTATTTTTGTTCTAACCCCTGACTTTGAATATCTAGTTTATCTATTAATTTTGCTCAATTGTTAATAAGAATGAGCCTATTGGTTCAGTGGTAAGGCTTCAACTTACCCAAAGGTCTTGTGTTCAAATCTTATGCTTGTAAAGAGAAATTATTTTTGCTTTGTCTCCGTATGTGCAACCCATATTGCTTGAATTTGAGATAAATAAAGATTTTACTTTTTTTCTAAAAATATATATTTGGAATATCTCCTAATTTTTCTCCTCACAATCGTCCATCTCTCCACTCTCTCTAATTTTTCTTTTTATGTTAGACTTGCTGTTAAATGTTTTCTCTGTTTCCTTTTCTTTCTCATTTTCTTTCTCCTTCTACCTTTCATTCACCCTTTTTCCATCTCTATCATAGTGGTTGTGCTATTGTTAAAATTTTAGTTTTTGGATTTGTAACATCCCATTTTCAATGAAATTGGAACAGTGGTTTCAGGACCAAATTTGACTTGAAAATATTTAATTTATTATTGTTTTAATGTCTACATCATGTTAGTAGTATCGTATAAAAATTTCGTTAAGAAATTTTATCATTTGCATGCTTAATTAGATAAAAATGGCTAAATTGTAAAAGGTGCAAAATTAGAGTTCTATAGGCTAAAAGCACTAAATAGCTATGGAATTTAAATGTTTGAGCACTTGGATGGTAAATAGACCATTTTTAATTTGAGTGGAAAAAAGATAGACATTAAGTATATGAATTTTAAGGTTTATAATAAAGGTTATATATGTAATTTAAAAAATAAAATCAAATTAAGTAAAACAAAGCCAATTTTCTTCTTCATTCATCTTCTTGCCAAAATTGAAGGG
Source organism: Gossypium gossypioides (assembly GCA_013467495.1). Taxonomy (NCBI): domain Eukaryota; kingdom Viridiplantae; phylum Streptophyta; class Magnoliopsida; order Malvales; family Malvaceae; genus Gossypium; species Gossypium gossypioides. The sequence goes on from CM025146.1 coordinate 8,157,487, forward strand.
ATGGAATACACCATTTTACGGTTCTTAAACATTCGGTCAAGTCTCCTTGTGCATGTAAGTGATTTTTGGTCCCGTTTTTAATGATTTCTATGTTTTTGGAGTCATTGTAGCTTAATCTAGCTAGCCCAGGGATGATTTCTTGCCAAAATTGTTAAATGATTTAAGTTTTGCCATGAATGAATCCATGTTGTTTGTGAAGTTTGATGGTAGAAAATGAAACCTTGTTGTTAGATAAACAACTTTTGTTAAGTGATTTTTGATAAATTTGTCAATTAGGGATTTAATTTTAACATGTGAAGTATTCATGGTGTAATTTGTGAAATAATGAAATGTGTGGGCTGCTATGAGCTTGTATGAAATTCAGCTAGGCTTGGGTAGGGGTGAAATTGCATGTATTTCATTTTACGAGCTTAAGGACTAAATTATAAAGAAATCAAAACATTAGGGGCAAAAGGGTAACTTTTCAAAAATATGAATCTGGATTGAATTGAATAAAAGGGTTATTAAGTTGATTGAATCTATTCATTTAGATCAAGATAGACTTCGTATGACTTTAGATCGAGGCAAAGAGAATGCTTCGGATTAACCGACTCCATTTCTACGTTTTATCATCGAGGTAAGTTCGTACTTTTAAATAGCATTCTAAATTATGTTATAAATGCTATTATTTATAATATCAAATTGTCTCTCGATGGAAAAATCCAACGGCGTATCGAAGATCATCAAATTATGAAAAGGGATGGCTTTAGCTATCGAATTATGTAAATGGATAACTTCAGCTATCAAATTATGAAAACGGATTGTGACAACCATCAACAATGAAAAGGGATGGTGATGACCATCGAATTATGAAAAGGGATGGCTTCGGCTATCGAATTATGAAAAGGGATGGCTTCGGCTATCGAATTATGAAAAGGGATGGTGACGACCATCAACAATGAAAAGGGATGGTGACTACCATCAAAATATGAAAAGGGATAACTTCGGCTATCAAACTATGAAAATGGGTGGTAACAACCATCGTGATTTTGCTTTGTGTGTGCTTCTATAAGAATTTTCGATGCAATTTACCTTATTACTATGGAAGGTAGGAAATATGTGTTTTCATGACCATGAAAAGTATGAATTCATATGATGTAAGCTTATGAATAATTTATTCTTATGTTGGATTGATACATGTATTTTAAGATTATGCAATGCATTGACAAGCACAGATTATTTATTACGAACTTACTAAGCATAACATGTTTACCTTGTGTTCATTTTCTATGTTTTGTAGTTAATTGAAAGCTCGTTCGAATTGGAAAGTCACCGAAGATCTATCACACTATCCATCGACTATATCGGTAGATTTTGATGTTTTTAAGTCTTGGTTTTAATGGCATGTATAGGTATTTAGTTTTTGGATGAAATGGCCAAAAGATTTGGTTTGTAAGTAAGGTATCCTTGGTGAAAGGTTTTTTTGTTATGTTGGCAAGTATAAATGGTTTTATGATTGTTAACATTTTGGCATTTTGATGCTTGGTTGGTGTGTTGAAATGGTCAATTGAATACATGTTATTAATGGCCTTTTTGGTATGTTTGAATATGGCAAATATAGAATGGAATGGTATGGAATTTAGGTTGTAAATATTAAGTTGATAATGACTAGATTATGCTTGTACTTGGATATGATTAATGTCATGTAAATTGAGGTGCTTTAGGGCATATTGTTTTAGGTTGATTATGCACATTTTAGGTACATTTTGGAGGCTTGATTTGGCTGCATTTGAGTTACATGAGTGTGCACAATTTTGGTGAAAGAAATGGTTTGAAAATGGCCTATTTCTTGTCCACGCGGCCTAAGACACGGGTGTGTGTCTCAGCCCTGTGTGCCACACTGCCAAGCGACACGGCCGTGTGTCCAGTGTAGCTTACAAAGGGTTGTAAGTCAGGCAGTTATACGACCTAGCACACAGCCTAGCACACGGGCATGTAAGGTGATTTCAAAGGGTACATTGGCTAGCAAACGGGCGTGTGGCTTGGCCGTATGACCAAGTTAGCGAGTTACACAGGCTAAGACACGACCATGTGTCCCTACTTCGAATTCCCACACAGCTTGAGACACGGGCGTGCGTCTCAACCGTGACCCCTACAGTATTAAAACTTTCAACTTTTTTCCCAAAAATTCTATATGTTTCTAATTTAGTCCCAATTTATTTCTAATGCATTTTTATGACCTCAAGGGCTCGTTTAAGGGACAATATGTATGAGTTTGAGTAATATTGCTATGATTTATGATATGTTTTGAATCTTTCGAATTTTGAATGTTTTGTAATTTAAACTTTCAGTAATGTTCTGTAACCCTAATTTGGCGACAGATATGGGTTAGGGGTGTTACAGGATTTGTCTTGTGTGTTTACGGATTCTCCGTTGTAGTAGCAATAAACCTGGGGTAAGTGCAGTCTATTCATGTAGTTGATCATGTTTAATATGGTGTTTGTAAGAGGTTGTGGTTGATTTCTATTGGTCTAATTCTTATTTGTGTTTCGTTAGGTGAAGCACAAGTGGCACAAAACTCTCTTTCGGTAAGTTAACATTGTCGACGACTCTTTACTTTAGAATAAGGGACTGATTTCATTTGTTTAGACCATATACCCTAATACTTGTAGCCGAACACTCTAATTGAGTAAGGGTCAATTTCTGATTCATGTTTAATTGTTTGTGTTGAACGACTTATTTTGGTGTTGTTTTTAGGTTTTGGAATTCTTGTTCTTGTGTAGGCATCGCGAAACAATAAGGTGTGCAACGATATTCCTAAAAAATCAGTGAATGGCATAAAGTTGAAAAACTCACTGTCGATGCCACACGGTCGTGTGTCTGGCCATGTGCTAGGCCGTATGGGCTACACGAGCTGGGCTTGGTATGTCATGTGAGCCATACAAGCATTTGGGCCCATTTTCAGTAAAATTTAGTTAGGGCCAAGTTTGAAGTACATATCGAGGATAGTTACTTTGTAGAGTATGTTATGTGTTATGCATGATTCTAATATATGAAATATGGGGTACTGATAGTGTATGTGCAACATCTGTAAGCATGTCAGTAGTATAAATTCCACATCTGAACTTTAAATCTGAGAATTCTGTTATCATGTTTCTGATCTGTTAAAGCATGATTCATTTGTGTGCATCTGAGTATGTATTATGTTTTAGTACGTGCATTGGGTAAGGTAATTATGTGATAGAGGAAGTGTTGGTAGTTTGATGATCTACCCTATTTGGGGATTTAACCACATATCTGTTCTGGTGGCTTGACCACACTTATCTCATTCAGGCGAATTACCGCATTATTTCTGGGAGCCTTGACTACACATTTCTGTACAGTGATATATGTTCACTTATCTGGTGTGCGGGGTTCGATGGATTTTTTTGCCCTATTTAGTGTGAAGGGATGGACAGAGATGGTGTGTAACAGATGGGGGTAGGATTTGTATCTGATATCTAAAATATGTTGCATCGCATGTTATGCCATACCATTTGTATCTAATCTACTTAAAATGTTGCATAGCATGAAATTGCCATGCTATTTGTGTCTATTCAATTATCGAATCTGTGTGGTTATCTGATATATGTTAAATGCATGAAGGTTAAGTTGCACACTGAGCTTTGCTAGCTCACCCTATATTTTTTTATCTTCTCAAATAATCAGCAAACTTAGGACTGGGAGGCCTGCGAGAGCTCAGATTGGATTCTCAGTTAATAAACAGATACAGTTTATGCTTTTAAATTTAACTTTGGACTCTTTTGACTGTTTAAATATTTTGGACTTTATTGTTAGTGTTTATTCGGTTTTCTACTTGTTATGCTTTTGATAAATTTCAAAAATATTCGTTTTCACATTTTGAAATTGTGCTTTTCAAGTTCACAACTCTGAAACTTTCATAGTGAAACTAAGTAACAAATTAACTGTTTTTTTCCTGTTAAGTAAATAAGACCTACGTGTATTTTCCTAAAAATTGCAAGAGATTTGTCAAAATTAACATTTTTTTTAAAGAACACACTTTTCTAGTTCAAAATTTGGAAGTTAAAACAAGTATATGTATTTCCTCAATATTCAGACTCAACATTTAGGCCGAGTTTGGTGTGGTACATTTGGTGGTATCAGAGTCAGGTTTGAAACTCAGACTGTGGTTTGTGGTTTTAAAATCTCATGAAAAATAGTTTTAAAAAATATACATATATTCACATTTTGACTAATTTTTCTGTTTGAGTCTGTAAAAAGAGAATCCGAGACTTCGGTGTCGATGTAACAAGTTACTTCTACTTTATTTATACTAGACAAACTAGTGAAACTTAATGCTAAGATTACTCTGATTTAGCTAAAGACTGAGATAAATTTGATAAAACTCTAGACTTAGGGTTTTTAATAACCTAAGCTAATCCATAAAATTTATGAAACTATAAATAATTAAAAATAAGTACATGAGGTGCGCGAGTTCATGGTACTCGAGGGCGTGGCAGACGACGTTGAGGGGCTCGAGCTGAGCCTTCTTTTCTGTGCAGCATGCCCAATTTAGAGACTCATGAGAAGGTATAGACGCCTACAACAGAGACTGATACTCAAAATGTAGGGAACGAATCATTCTCTCAAGCTATGTTGAGAGTTTTACAAAGGGTCTAGGACCCAATCTAGATCCGAGAGCTGAGGCTCGATAACTAAATGCTTCGACCTAATAGGGATGTATTATTTTAGGGTGTCGCTGAGATTAGCCCGACTCTGTTCGAGTATTGGTTATAGGCCACTGAAAGAATTATGGATGATCTAGACTACACCCTAGAGTAGAAACTAAAAGGTGTAGTATCTCTGCTTCATGATGAGGCTTATTAGTGGTGGCAGTCAGTGGTCGAGGCACACAGGCTAAGCATGTGACTTGGGCATTTTCCATAGTGCCTTCCAAAAGAAATATGTGGGGGCGAGGTACATTGAAGCCCTTAGACTAGAGTTTATTGGGCATAAGCATGGATAGATTACTGTGCCCGAGTTTGAGGCCAAGTTTTTTAGGCTGAACCAGTACACTCAGAGTTTGGTTGTGACTGAATACGATAAGAGTGTCCATTTTGAAGATGGGCTTCGATATGATTTGAAGGTTTTGGTAAGTCTGAAGAAAGATCGAATCTTCGAAACATTAGTGGAGAAGACTAAGATTACTAAAGTGATTAAGCGCGTGAAGCGAGAGGAAGGAGAAGGAAAAGAATCAAAATAAGAACAAGAAGGATTCGGGTCCTTCTAGTTCAGCTTCGCAGTCGAAGAAACAAGTCAAGTTAGACAGGCCTCAGAAGGTTGAGGCAACAGTTAATACTGGTGGGGTTTATTTTTTGTTGATTATGGTAGACGCCATCCGGGAGAGTGTTGGAGGAGGATAAGAGCATTTCTACTGTGTGGGTCTATGAAACACTGCATTAAGTATTGTCCACATAGGATTGAGTAGATGCAAGCTCTGTTTTAGGGTCTGATTCATCCTTAGACGATAGTTCAGCAGCCTCTGAGGGGTCGTGGTCAAGTTAGGGTGGTAATGGTCTAGGCCATAGACAGAGGCCACCAGACAAAGCTGCTAATTAGACTAAGGCGAGATAGCCTACTTTGGTTTATAGGGTGAGGTGTCACGAGGACAGAGATACGGACGACGTGATAGTAGGTATGCTCACTATTCATTCTCATTCATACTTTGCATTAACTAATATTGGTTCCACACATTTATACATTGTCAGCTCTATTTCTAGTAATTTGAGGATTCTTGTTTAGTATACTTGTAGTAGGTTTTCAATAATTAGTCCAATGGGTCAGTCAGTCCAAGTTAGTAAGATTTATAGGAGGTGTTCGTTAGAGATTCAAGAGGTTGTGTTCTTAGCCGATCTGATAAAGTTACCGCTTGGGGAATTTGATCTGATTTTGGGCATATACTGGCTT
>CM025146.1:8297822-8315591 GCA_013467495.1 Gossypium gossypioides
TTAGAGTAGGTTATCAAATGTGCTTAAAAAATTTAATTGTTAAAAATATGAATTTTCAATTAATTAAAATTTTCAACACTTTATCAAACATAATTATCTCTGCAGTCTCTGAAAAGCTTAAGTCCAGAAACCTGTCTATAGTTGAGTTCATTGTATTCAGTCAACTCCTACATTTGCTTAGCTCTCTGGTAAATACTGATGAACGCTAGGTTATTTTCATAATTATTTATGTATTTTTAACTTTGCATGCAAAAGTATTAGATTAGTATATAAGGAAGGAAGCTTCTTGATTCTGGGTTAAGCGTTAATGTTTCTTGCATGCATGTTTGTTTTCAATGGTGTAATGATATGATAAGTTTATTTATTTATATTTTAGCTCAAGGCACTATAGAAGGTCCTAGTGATAAAGGCAAATGTTCTACTATATAGACTTTGTTGTATTTCTGGTAAGTTCTTTCCGACTTCCATGTGTGTAGTATTCATGTTTTATATTTTGTGTAAGGTAAATACTTATGCTTTATAAAAGTGAAGTGTGTGTATATGAAAAGTGGTTGTTCAGAGTTGTCAGTTTGGGTCTGAAATGTTTGTGTTAAAGAGTTAGAATTATTATTCATGCTTGAGCCATTACTTTATGCTCCTAACAAGAATGATATGGACTGAAACATGGAAATGATGTTAAGAAAAACTATTCATGGTGATGCATTCAATGGAATGTACATTGAATTGGCAGATCGCGATACATGAAAATGCTTGTGTAGCCTCTGGTTGGGCAAATGTATATTGCAAACCAGATTGACAAATCATGAAAAAGGATACGAACAAAGGAATATGAGTGAAATATATTATCTGAATTTGACTAAGGATTTGGGTATGTGGCTGCCATGAAAAAGGTTTATCTATATGGTCATATTGGGCGTAGTGTATACGCCAAAGGAATACTAAAATGGCATATAAATTATTTGTTGGTACTAGCCATTTGGAAAATTGTGTGATTGTGTTTGATTCTTTAATATGATTTGTTGAAGTATTAGTGGTTTGATAAGACTTCTTTGGAACTCACTAAGTCCTTTGGAACTTACCTCGTTTCCCTTTCCTTCTTCGGCTTATTATTGAAGGAAGACATGTAAGACTACGCTAGAGGACATCTACTGCTGTGAGACTTCTGTTATTTTGTACTATGCATGACTTATGGGGGGTGATGTCTGATTGTAATTTGAGAAGAATTTGTACTCGAAACCTATGTTGATAAACTATGTTTTAATGACGCTTCTTTTGAGAGATGAAATGGTTTTCCAGTGTTATATTTCATACAATGAAATAATATCTTATTAAAGCTTATACGCCACATGGCTGACACTTCTTTTATTATTTTATTAAATGTTTAATACAAAACCCCAATTTTACAAAGTATATGCCAAATATAATTTTAAAGATAGATGATTTCTTTGTAGTGACACGTCTTACTCGAATCCTACTAGAGCGTCGGGTTTGGCATGTTACATATAGTGAGTTTAAAAAAGAAATCATACATTACATCACATAATACATTACCTAAACCCTTCCAGAGATCTTATACATATAACATACAAGATGCAAACAAAATCATTACACCAACTCATATCACTTAGGCGTATACTCTATACCAACTTACCACAACCCGTACAGATTCATCTTCATGCCAACCACATACTCAAAATTCAGGATCAGAGGCATATCTTTCAGACTTATTCACATTCATTCTCCACTTTACTCCTCATATCATGATCTGCCAATTCTATTTGCTATACATCTTCCCTACAGATGGCTACACAAACATATATCCACTTCTCCTTCATCACATATCAGATCATATCATTTCATACATTTCAGAAGCAGATGATAGTGGCTTAAGCATGAAGAATGACATTTACTTCACTTTACTGACAAACTGTACTCAGACTGATAACTGTGGATAACCATTATCCACACACACATCTTTCTGTCAGTATACATTTATACATTTTTCATCCATTACAGAGGAAGAATAATTACCTTAGACGAAATATAAAATAAAGAAACTACAACACATGGAAATAAGAAGGAACTCACTAGAAACTCTAACACAAGTTTATAAAGTAGGCCCCTTACCCTTATCACTTAGACCTTCGTTATTTTATTGAGTTAAAATAAAGATAATTAAACATATTGGATTATCAATCTATCAAATCTGATCATGCATGTAAGAATCCATAACATTTAAACCGGAATAAAGAAGTTTTTGTCCTCACACACCATTCTGACACTTATGCATGCAGAATGAAAAATACATAAATGACTTAAAGAATAACTTAAGAATCATCAGTAATTACCAGTAAGTTGGTACTAACGTATGAGTTAGCTAAATACTATGAACCTTACTTTAAAGAGGTTTTTTGAACTTAGGTTTTCCAAGAGTTTTAAGAGAAAATCAAGAAAGAAAAAGAAAACGTAAAGGTGTTTAGAAAGACCACCGCTATCTTTATATACTTAACCTCAGAGACAAGGATTAGTGGAAAAATCAGATAATTCTACTAACTATCTTGATTCTCGTGATTAAGTGCTCTTAGCTTAATTTAAGTCTTATCATCTGCAGTAGTCTAGTTTCATTCTAACTAAGTCTCAACTTAACTAAGCAAATTAGCAGACTTAAATAATAAACAAATCTAAACAACTGCGAACTTACTGAGTTCACTTAGAACATCTGAATTGGTCAGATACTTACAGAAGAGTTCTCCAAACCACAGAACATGCCAAAACAAAGAGTTCGCCAAATGACGCATCACACAACATCCTGTACTTGGTCAAGACAAATACTTTAGTTACTTATATTTATCATTGTTTTACCAATAACACACCAAATAGTAACCATATATAGCGACTTCGTCGGGCAGGTTATTACAATTCTCCTCCACTTACAAAATTTCGTCCCCAAAATTCGTACCTGTGAATAACTATGGATATTGCTCTTTCATTACACTTTCTCTTTCCCAAGTGGCTTCTTCTGTATTATGATTTCTCCATAATACTTTCACTAATGGGATCCTTTTATTCCTTAGCTCGTTTACTTCACTTGCTAGAATACGAATGGGCTTTTCTTCATAAGAAAGATTTGGTTCTACCTCTAATTCTTCAATCTGCACAATATGATCTGGATTGGATCTATATCTTCTCAGCATAGACACATGTAACACATTGTGAATTTTTGACAACTCTAAAGGCAAAGCCAATCTATAAGTCACTGATCCAACTTGCTTTAATACTTCTTATGGCCTTATAAATCATTGATTTAATTTTCTCTTCTGACCAAATCTGATAATCTTCTTCTAAGGAGAAGCCTTTAAAAATATTTTATCACTAACTTCAAAAGAAATTCTTTCCTCTTCAGATCAACATAGGCTTTTTAACGATCCTGTGTAGCCTTCAAATGACTACGGATAACAAAAAAAAAAATTCTTCTATTTCACACACTAACTTAGAACCTACCAATTTTTTTCACTAAGTTTCATCTAATATGTGGGCATTCTGCACTTTCTACCATACAGAGCTTCAAATAGAGACATTTTCAAACTGGCATGATAATTGTTGTTATATGCAAATTCAACCAAAGGAATATACCTTTCCCAATTCAGCCTAAAATTAATTACGCAGCTTCTTAACAGATTCTTTAGAACTTGAATAACTCTTTCAGGCTGACCATCTGTCTGACGATGAAATGTAGTACTGAATTGCAACTTAGTTCCCAATGATTCCTGTAATTGCTTCCAGAATCTTGAAGTAAACCTTGGATCTCTATTTGAAACTATGAAAGATGAGATTCCATGCAGGCGTACTATCTTAGAAATATTAAGCTCAGCTAACTTCTCCAAAGAATAAGTAGTGTTCACTGGCAGAAACTGAGTTGACTTAGTAAATCAATCTACTATTACCTAAACTGAATATGTTTTTGAAGGACTGAAGGGTAGCCCTGACACAAAATCTATGGTGATCCTATCACACTTCCACTCTATTATCTCCAAAAGATACAACTTATCCAAGTGAACTTGATGTTCTGCTTTAACTCATTGACATGTTAGACAAGTTGAAACATACTTTGTGATTTCTTTTTTCATTCCAAGCTACCAATATGAGCTTTTCAGATCTCTATACATCTTGATAGCCCCTGGATAGAGTGAAAAGGGTCATTGATGAGCTTCTCTTAGCAGTTCTTTCCTTAAACTATTCCTATCTGGAACAAACATTCTTCCGATGAATCTCAATTCACCATATTTACCCAGATTGAAATTTGTTGCCTTACCAGACATAATTCGTTGTTTATATAAATCACACTGTGTATCTTTCATCTGCTCATCTAGAATTTGAGAACAAAAATTTAGCTTACCATTTAATTTTGCCAACAATGATCCATCATTAACCATACTCGCTCTTGCTCATAGTGATGTCAATGTTGCCACTATTTTTCTACTTAAAGCATCAACCACAACATTTGATTTACCAAGATGATACTCAATGGCCAAATCATAGTCTTTCAACAATTCCATCCAACACCTTTGACGTAGATTCAATTCTTTTTGTGTCATCAAATACTTCAAACTTTTATGATTAGAGAAGACACAACACTTTTCTCCATACAAATAATGTCTCCATAACTTCAATGCCAATACTACAGCTACCAATTCCAAATCATGAGTTGGATAGTTTTTCTTATGAGGTTTAAGCTGGCATGATGCATAAACTATAACCTTTTCCTCCTACATAAGCATACATCGAAGCCCATTCAAAGATGCATCAGTGTAAACTATATATTCTGCACCATACTCTGGCTGTACTAAAATTGGAGCTTCAGCCAAAACTGATTTCAACTTCTCAAAACTTTGTTAACACTCATCTGTCCACTCAAACTTTCTTTTTTCAATAGTCGTGTAAAAGGTGTTGCTATCTTTGAAAAACCTTTCACAAATCTTTTGTAATAACCTACTAGTCCCAAAAAGCTATGGACTTCAAATACATATGTGGGTGGATTCCACTCAAGTACTGCGTGTACTCAATATAATTCTTAAATGTTTCTCATGATCAGCTTCATTCTTAGAGTAAACTAAAATATCTTCAATAAAAACTACTACAAACTGATCCAAATATGGATGAAATACTATGTTCATCAAGTCTATAAATATTACAGATGCATTAGTCAAACCAAATGGCATCACTAAAAATTCATAGTGACCATACATCGATCGAAAGACAGTCTTAGGCACATCATCACCTTTAATATTCACTTGGTAATATCCAAACCTAAGATTAATTTTAGAGAAAATTGTAGCCCAACATAACTAATCAAACAAATCTTCAATTCTAGGAAGAGGATATTTATTCTTTATAGTTACCTTGTTCAACTGACGATAGTCTATGCATAAGCGAATTCTTGCATCCTTCTTCTTCACAAACAGAATTGGTGCACCCCAAGGTGATACAATTGGTCTTTCAAAATCCTTAACCAATAGATCTTGCAACTTTTCTTTCAGCTCTTTTAGTTCTAATGGTGTCATTCTGTAAGGAGTACAAAAGATAGGTATTGTACCAAGTTCCAACTCAATTGAAAATTCTTCATCTCTCTTAGGTGAGATCCTTGTAAGCTCTCCTAAAAACACATCTAAAAATTCACTCACCACTAGAACTTGACAAAATTCCTTTCTTGACTCATATGAGTCCATTATATATGCCAAATAAGTGTCTGCACCCTTAACAATCATCTTTCTAATAGATATAGCAAAAATTATTCTGTTTGCCAAACTAGTCTATACGTTGAGCATTAATACTTCCTTGCCCTTAACAGTTATCAAACGTACACCTCTAGCACGACAGTCAACATATGTTGAGTCAACTAATTCAATCCAAAAATAGCATCAAATTCATGGAAACTTAGTAACAACAAATCTACCAAAAATGTGTACCCTCAAAACACCAACGATTAATTCTTTATCATCTTATTCACTACAGTACTCTGACCTAGTGGATTAGTTACTAACACATTTGTTTCTGAATAGACAACTTGTTTCAGATCTATTGAAGCATAAATACTATTTTTGAAGAAAGATAATTTACCCGTTACAACTTCTGGTAGATCAACATCCTCCTTTGCTTTCATTACATATGCTCGGGTTGACACTCGAGAACTTGGTTAACTAAATTTTTTCCTTGATGCTCCCTGTATTGAACTAGACTTTGCTATTATTCCAAACCTGGTCTCTTATTGAAACTTCTGAGGTCCTTGGACAGACTACTCTATGCTTGCTTTTATCTTGGAGGGATGATCTTTGACCATATGATCACTGGATCCACATCCAAAACATGCCCTAGAACGTCTCCAACATTCTCCACCATGGTTTCTACCACAGTGTTCATATTTAACATTTCTTACCACTTTGGACCCATCATAACTTGCCGTTGGAACAACTAATCTATTAAATCCTTCACGCCTAAAACTTGTAGACTGTGAATATCTTCTTGAAGTTGAAAAAGTTTGATCTTTAGGCTTCTTAAAACTTGCTGGAGATGAATGACTAGTCATTTCCCTCTTCATCTTTTTTCTTTCAAAATTTTTTCTTCTATCTCTAATAATACTTTCCATCTTATAAGCCCTGGCTATCATGATTGCTAAACATTTATACTCAGAAGCTACTACAAACACACAAATTTCATCTCTCGACCCCTATTCAAGCTTATCACAATTTCTTTCTCTGTTTGGAACATATTTTTAGCATATCTACTAAGTCTCACAAATTCTCGTTCATATTCAATCACAGACATTCTTCCTTGTCTCAGATACATAAATTCTTTCTTCATTTGTTCTACATACCTTTCTCTAATTTTTTCTAGAAAGAAGTCCAAGTCAATAATCTCTTTCGGAGTCACACTAATCAACGTTTCCCACCATTGATAAACTTCTCCTTCTAACAAATATATGACACATAATAGACTTTTTTCTGGTGTACACTTTAATTCTTTATCACTCCGCATACACGAGACAACTATTGCTCAGCCATAGTGGGATAATCACTTTTGTCCCCAAGAAACTCCTTAGCACCCCTTTTTCGAAGTTCTTTCATAAAGTTAACTTTAGGAGGAGTTGCAATAGTTACTAGTGGGGCAAGTTGTGCTGGGCGAACCACTTCAGGCTGTGGCTGCTGAGGTTGTTGTGGATAGGACGCTTGAGTGTTGTTCCCATAATCTGATCAAACATTTGTGCCATCAGTGTAAAGAAAACAATTCTGAAGGTGTTTCCAGAAGCGTCCATACTATTTGCAAGAGTCTGCTCTTGAGCAGCATGAGGCATATGACTTTCCATTTCCTCTCTAATAGCTTCCTTTGATCCGTTTGACATCTTTCTTATATAATTACAAGAGAATTCAGATTCTTTCAAATGATAAGGACTAAGCCAGAGGCGTATCATGCATGATAGGGTGTGACATAGCCTTCGATTTTATGATAATCAACTCAACCTTAGCTCTGATACTAAATTTGTAACACACCAAACCCGACCCTATAATAGGATTTGAGAATAATGTATTAGTACTTGAAAACAAATTGATTTAAAAACATTTCGGCGGAAGTTTGAAGAATTCTTACAAAGTTATAGATATGACTTTTTTTAGCTATTATTTTACTAAGGTGGAGGAAATATCATCAAATTAAAAATAAAATACAATTCGTATGGCGTATAAATTCAAATATGGTAACTTCATTAAAGAAATGTATTGACTTAAATCCAAATATTAGTACTTTGTAAAAACCTTTTCAAAATATAGTCTTAATGAACATAAATTCTTTGTACACATCATTTTCAAAATACCCCCCATAAGACATGCATGATACAGAAACAAAGCAGTCATTTCACAATCTTAACAACACACTAGGATAGTTCTTGAGTAAAATCTTCATTCAATTAGCAAATCTTGAGAAGGAAAAAGGATAACAGAATAAGTTCGAATGAACTTAGTGAGTTGCAAAAAGAAATCATACATTAAATAAAATAATACATTATCTAAACCCTTTGACAGGCCTTACACATATAACACAAAGTACACCCACTGGCGTATATATGACACAAAACACTCATTACGGCAACTCATATAACTTGGGCATATACTGTACACCAACTTAACACAACTCATACAGATCCATCTTCATGCCATCCACATACTCAAAATTTAGGATCAGAAGCATATCTTTCAGACTTATTCACATTCATTCTCCTCTTAACTCTTTATATCATTTTCATTCAGAATAGCATGTATGATCATGATCTGCTAATCCGATTTGCAATATATTTGCCCTACCAGTGGCTACACAAACATATCACCACTTCTCATTCATCAGATATTAGATCATATCATTTCATACATTTCAAAAGCAGGCGGTAGTGGCTTAAGCATGAAGAATGACATTTACTTCACTTTACTGATAGACTGTACTCAGACTGATAACTACAAATAACCATTATCCGCATACACATCTTTCAAACACTATACACTCACACACTTTTAATCCATTATAGAGGAAGAATACTTATCTTACACAAAATATAAAATAAATAAACTACAGCACATAGAAATAAGAAGAAACTCACCAAAAACTCTAACATAAGTATAAAAAGTAGGTCCCTTGCCCTTATAACTTGGACCTTCATTATTTTTTTGAGCTAAAATAAAGATAATAAAACATATCAGATTATCAATCTATTAAATCGGATCATGCATGCAAGAATCCATAACACTTAAACTAGAATTAAGAAGTTTCTTTCTTCACACACCATTTTGACACTTATGCATGTAGAACAAAGAAAACATAAATGACTTAAAGAATAACCTAAGGTTTATCAGTAATGACCAGTAAGTTGGTACTAACGTATGGGTTAGTTGAATATGGCAAACCTTAATTCAAAGAGGTTTTCTGTACTTAAGTTTTCAAAGAGATGTCAGAGAAAATCAAGAAAGAATAAGAAAACATAAAAGTGTTTAAAAAGACCACCGTTATCCTTATATACTTAATCTCGGAGACAATGATTAGTGGAAAAATCAGATAATTCCACTAACTCTCTTAATTCCAGTGATTAAGTGCTCTTAACTTAATTTAAGTCTTATCATCTACAATAGTCTAGTTCCATTCTAACTAAGTCTCAACTTAACTAACCAAATAGCCATACTTAAATAATAAACAAATCCAAACAATTGTGAACTTACTAAGTTCACTCAAAACATCTAATTTGGGTGAATACTTACAGAAGAGTCCGTCAAACCATAGAACATGCCAAAACAAAGAGTTTGTCAAATGATGCATCTCATAGAATTTTATACTTAGTCAAGACAAACACTTTACTTACTCATACCCATCCTTATTTTACCAATAACACACCAAACAATAACTAGATATAGAGACTTCATCGGGCGAGTGTTACAGTTTGGACGCTGACTCGACATTTCGAAGGCTCGGCTCAGAATATTGATTCTATATAAAAATATTTTAGATTGATTATTTTATAATTCTAGTTTTTTGAAACTATATTAATATTTTAGTGGCATAAGACCTTTTTTACGGTTTTTACTTAGGCATGCATTACATTTAAATCATTTAGGCTATTAGAATATGAATTGTATCTAATTATGCATGAAACATGGTTTTTATTAAAATTACGTTAATATTACTTTTTCACTGCTAAATTGTAAATGTGTTCTGTTAAAATAGTAATTCAGATTTTCAACTAAGTTTTCAATAGTAAATGTTATTATAATGAATATGTTAAACTTAACTGTTTTTCTTAAAACTCCTGAGTTTTTCTGAAAAGAGACCATAGTTTCCTTCTAAAATAAACAAATGTTTAAAGGTAACTATTTTTAAAACTCTAATAATTCTACCAAGCCATTTTGATGGCCGATGTAATCCCTCGAATTCAAGTCTAACGTCTGGGCTGGGTTGGAGAGGTTACATTTAATGGTATCAGAGTCAGTGTCACAAAACTTAGACTGTAAAAATTTAAATGAGTTTGCATGCATGTTATAGAAAGGTTGTTTTGGGAAAAACAGTGCCATAAAATTCTTTTTGAAGAATTAATTTTCTTCAAGAAATAAAACCTGAGACTTCGATGTTGGTCTTACTTTAGTTACTAATACTACTGTTAATTCTAAGGAAATAGCTAATGTTTGAACCGCTTTGTTTTAAACCTGTAGATATCCTTTAAAACCTAGATTTTCGTGAGATCATTATGAATACCCAAGGTAGACATGGTAGGGGTAGACCGCTTAGGGCTACACTTCTAGACCCACCGATTGTTCAGGGCGAAGACCCAAATTATGGGGAGGAGTATGTAGAAAATTCCACCACCAATGGTAGTAGAGGCTATGAGAACAACGATGATGCCGTGACATAGGCGATGTTGAGGATTTTGAATAGGGTTGTTGGAGGCCAAACTGGATCAAGGAGTCGCAGATCCATCGCATAGAGACTCTAGTCAAATGGGACAAAAATTTTCAAGGGCATTGCTGGTACGATTCCCACTGAACCGAATATTGGACGGAGTCGATAGAGAGAATCCCAGAGGACTTAGACTATACTTTGGAGCAGAAATTGAAGGGGACTATGTCCTTACTTAAGGAGGAAGCCTATCGTTGGTGACAGCCAGTGGTAAGAGGCACACAGGCTGAGAGGATCACTTGAGAATATTTTCAAGAGGCTTTTTAGAAGAAGTATGTGGGCACGAGGTATGTGGAAGCCCGCAGGCTCGAGTTCATCGCTACAATAAGGAGACAAATTTTTGGCAGAATATGAGGCTGAATTCCTAAAATTTAACCGATATGCTCAGGGAATGGTTGCCACAGAACAAGAAAAGTGTGTACATTTTGAAAATGGGCTACGATTCGACCTTAAGGTACAAGTCACTCCACACTAGGAACAAGTATTTGAGAATTAATAGAGAAAGCTAATATCGTGGAAGAAATCAAACTGGTAAATCATGAGCAACGAGAGAAAAATAAGGTCCTGGCTAAGGGAGAATTCAGTACCAAAAAGTTAAATTCCTATCCCCCGAAATAAACCAGAAAGGGTATATCGCAGCAAGAGACAATTGTAGCTAAATCAGGAGATAAAACCAACAATTGTGTGCATTATCATAAACACCATCCAAATGAGTGCTGGAGGAAGTTGAGTGCTTATTTTAGTCGTGGGTTGACTAAGCATAGGATTAAGGATTGTCCTCGAAGAACCGACCAGACTCAAGCTCTGACCCAAAACCAGGACCAATACCAGAGGGTGGGCTAGTTACCTTCGAGAGGCCGAGGGTAGAACAGGACTTCGAATACGGTTGCAACGGGTGTGAATCGAACAAAGGCTAGACAACTTGCCCTAGTCTATGCCTTCAGAGGTAGTGAAAAAAGGGATGCGTCTATAGATGTCGCTTGTATTTTACCCTTATAGACATAAGACCCACCCATCCATGCGTTACTCACAATATGCCTAATAAATTAGATGTTGAAATAGAAAGAACCACTATTGATATTACCATAGTAAGGCCATAAGAAGTTAGGGAGAAGTAATGTATGAATTGAATAGGAATCAGAGTTTCATAGAGAAAGCGTAGTAGTTAGTTTAAAAGGAGGAATAGTTGATTTTGTGATTAAGCAATTGATGTCTCAGTAGGAAAATTTCAAGGAAGAAATTTATGTAAAGAGGGAAGAACTGTAACGCCCCAAAAATTATAGGGTTGGAATTAATAAAATCACCAAGAAATGAACCTTAGTCTAGGTGGAAGAGAGCATAGTAAACTCGCTAGAGAGCCAAGGTTCAAATCATGCCAATTCCCTTCCATTTTTATTAATTTTAGTAGAGTGGTTTAATTACGAAATCAGCCCTCTAAGGTTTTCTTAACCTAGCCATTTAGTCCCTTCCTAATCATAATAGAATTTTGATTATCTTTTTCAACCCTATTTAGAATTTCTTTTCTCTCTTCTTTAAATACATCATTTATCTTTTGTTTCCCACTTTTCCTTTCCATAAAATTTCATATTCTTTTGTTGGAAATTTCTTTGCTGAATCCCGAACTCAAATTCCACCACATTCAAACCGTTCTTCGTATCGTTTTAACGTGACAGTATCAAAATATGTTTCTAATATGCCAAAATCAGTAAGAATTCCTACTTCTAATTTTGTAGAACCCTAAAAATCTGGTATAGTATTGTCCTCATCCCAAAATCAATTTCAAATATTTTATGAGTTTTCCTAAAAATCTTGTTAAAACTCGATAAATATTGAAGGTAGACATTAATTCTTGCGTTTTTTTAATCGAAAGACCAGTATAGGTGACCCAGATCAGATTTGGACGTGAGAATTGTTGTCTGAGACCCCATAATTCAGGTGTGTTTTTTATGAGGAAATGAAGGAAAATTCAAACCCAACCCAGACCACACGGCCTCTCACATGACCATGTGCCACTAAAACCCTAAGATTTTCGCTTCTTACACGATTGTGTCTCGCTTGTAGCTTAATTTTTGTATTTTCCACACGGCCTATTCACAGGAGCATGTAACCCTTCCACACGGCTTGGCAATATAGCCATGTGCCCCTATTTCTTAAAATTTTCTATTTTGCCCATAATTTTATGTTTTGTGTAGATTAGTCCCTAAATGGTTCTCCAACTATTTTTAGCGTTTAATTTATGCAATTAAGTCCATGATAGTATGAATAGTGCTTGAATCCTTGATTTAATTGACTGTATTAATATTAATTATATACCCAATTTCATGAATTGTAAGTAATCATGTTTATTGTATCTATACTTATGATTTTTTGTATCACATGCCTTATGACACCGACAAATTCAACCTTTGAAGAATCTGTTAAACCGAATCTGTTTGCATCCGTAAAGCATGTGCTTGAAATTCTGAAAAATTCTAATATGATATGGTATGTGTGTTTTGCTTATACATTGTGAAAATTATTATGTTATTCTGATATACTGAATTTGCTAAATGTGATTCAATCTATGTAATTTGAATTAATATGCTTATTGGTTACTTTGGTTGTCTTGTGATGGAACTCACATTGAGCTTTCATAGCTCACCCCCATTATTTTATTTCTTTTTAGATAAGCCACAAGGTTAGGCCGCGGACTCAGGATTCGGAGGGCTCGGGTTGGAATATTGATTTCTATATAAAATTATTTTAGACTGATTATTTTATAATTCTAATTATTTGAAACTATATTAATATTGTTGTGGCATGGGACTTCGTTTATGGTTTTTACTTAGGCATGCATGACATTTAAATCATTTAGGACATTAGAATATGAATTTTATCTAATTATGCATGAAACATGGTTTTTATTAAAATTACATTAATATCACTTTTTCACTACTAAATTGTAAATGTGTTTTGTTAAGAAAGTAATTCAGATTTTCAATTAAGTTTTCAATAGTAAAAGTCATTATAGTGAAGATGTTAAACTTAATTGTTTGTCTTAAAACTCTTGAGTTTTTCTTAAAAGAGGCCAAAAATTTCTTCTAAAATAAACAAATGTTTAAAATTAATTGTTTTTAAAACTTCAATAATTTTGCTAGGCCATTTTGGTGGCCAATGTAAACCCCCAAATTCTAGTCTAACATTTAGGTCGGGTTAGGGAGGTTACATATATTGCAATTTCAAAAAATTCATCACATCATAAAATTCAATCACCAACAATTTCTCAGGGAAATACATTGAATCATGGAATTTTGGTCCAACATCATCTATTTGTACGCAATGTGGATATGTTATGTAGTATGAAGAAAGAGTTCACAAACACAAGAATACAAGGTTGCCAAAATTCTTTCTTTGTTGTTACAATGGGAAACTCCAACTATCATTACTTAAGGACTTTCCTCCACTCCATAAACATTTGTTACAACATAATGGCGATCCTTGTGGCGTCAAATTCAGAGAAAGCATCCGAGCCTATAATTTGTTTTTTTAATTTCACATCTGTGGGTGGTATTGTCGACAAAAATATTAACAATAGACGTGGTCCTTAAATTTTTCAAATATCCAGATAAAATCATAAAAAAAAAATTTGGTACCCTATTACCAGCAACAAGTGTTAAACCAAAGCTTGCACATTTATATTATTATAACACAAGAAAAAAATTCATCAATGGAATTAGCAGTCTTGGAAATAATAGGTCAAACAATTCTTTAGACCTTGATATTGTCCATGGACTTTTGGATATGCTAGACCAGCATAAAGAGCTAGCACAAGAATGGAAATCGATAGATTCAACTCATTTTATTATGCACATGTTTGTGTCACGGGGCTAGACCTTGCGTCTTGCAATCTACGTAGCCTTTGGTGATTTGTTCACTTCAAATGTGCCTAAGTCAGCCTAACTCTCACAAAGGTGAGAATTCTCGCAGAATTTCTTTAAGGTACTAAATTATAACGAGAGCAACTCAAATCGAAAGAGCAATAAAGAACAAAAAAGCCAAAGGAAAATATCGCACACTAAGTGTTCGAAAAAATGCTCTCAAATATATTCAATTATGAATCAAGTGATTACAAATGAAGGGAAGGCCTCTATTTATAGTTAGGCTCCCCTAGAACCAACGGTACAAATTGAGCTGCATTGACAGTCAATATTAGAGCCTATCTACAATTGAGAGTCCTAAGGGATTTAAAATCTATACAATCTTATCCCTTAGGATTAACACAATTTACCTTAGTATCTCTAGTTTTACTAGATTGTTTCACTAGGCCACCAAGACTATTCAAGTAGATGGGCTTCTCCACAGGTCTATGAATCGGGCCAGTTCATGTTGGTCAAATGAGCCCCATTTCATCGATTGACCTCTATGGGGTGTTCTTTGTGCAATGGTCATGAACTTTGATCCACGGTCTGTGAAATTCTCCCCTACCCATTCTTGCAACACCCTCATTACGCCTTTGGAATGACATTGGTTTGACTCGCCTCAGAACTCTCTCGATCCCTCGGCTTCTGTCAGCTCCTAACTCAAATTGTTTCTCTCTTTTTTGGTACATCTCGATTGTAAGAATCCTTTGCTCTTACTTGGCCCCATTGTGACTTACCTCAACTAGGATCCTCTTGATCCACAAAAATAGGCTTAGTCATTACTACATTCAACACCGGGTTCACCTTGAGTCTTGCCCTTAGCAATGGTTTGTAATTCCCTCGACTTACCTGCTTCAATACTCTAAAAGAGTCCTTGTGTCTTTGTCAAACCAAAAGTAACTCAGAATGTAAAACACTACCAAAGTGTTTGAGATGTACCTCACTCATCACATTTCCCCGTCTCGTCTGCCCAGTTTGCATCACTATTTTACCCCCAAAGTCTGATGCACAACCCACTTCTCTCTTAGGTGGTAGCCCCCTGATGACTCAAAAAGTCTCACATTGGTTTTCTACCACTCTAACATTTCCAAGGCAACCTTCATATCACTCTCATCTACCAAGTCCATATTCATCCCATACAAAACATCCTCAGCTAGCTAGATTAACGACAATACCTTGGTTCCACCTCTCGTGTCTCAAATCATCGAAATAATGAATTTTGGTTATCGAACATCCAAGATATATAAGCAGCTGACAAATGGAACCAAAAAAGAATTAATCTTGTCAAGGAAATTTAAGTTAAAAACAAAATCATAATCATCCAAATGGATTACCTTGAAGTCTTCATTACATTCCCATTGATCAATCTGTAGATTAACTCCTTCTGCTACTCCCACAGTCGGGACCTCTTTGGAATTAATAGTCTTGATCTTCTTAGATAACTTGCTCATTGAAAGACTTTCTGATATGAACAGGTCCGATGCCCTCCTATCATTAAGAGCACTTTTCCTTTGACCTACGATGTTGATGTCCACATAAATCAACTGTTACAACTTATTTTTAGTTAAATCAAAATAGTGGTTTTGAAATCACAAATCTGATACGAAAATATTTATTTTATTATTATTTTCATGTTTACGGAATATTAGTATGTCGTAAAAAATTTTCGTTAAGAAATTTTATTGTTTGCATACTTAATTTAGTGACAAGGACTAAATCGTAAAAGGTGCAAAATTTACATTCTATAAGCCAAAGGGAACTAAATAGTAAAAGGTGCAAAATTTACATTCTATAAGCCAAAGGGGTCTAATGGCTATGAAATTAAATAGTTAAGGGATTTATGTGGTAATTAGACCATTTCTATATTGAGTGGACATTTATAGGCATGAATTAAGTGGTTTTAAGGTTTATAATAAATGTTAAACATGTAAATTAATAATTAAAGGTTAGTAAAATAATCAAAACAAAGGCCATCATCTTTGTTTGTCCATTTTTGACCGAAATTAGACCTAAGAAACCTCCATTGAAGGTGTTTGAAGGTTCGACCATTTCTTCCTTTGTGCATGTAAGTGTTGTTTTGTCCCGTTTTTAGTGATTTTTATATTTTTTGAAGTTGTTGTAGCTTAATCTAGCTAGCCCATGGACTAATTTGCAAAAGTTTTTAAAGGTTAGGGTTTTTCCATCAATGTATTCATGTGGTTTTTGATGTTTGATAGAAGAAAATGAATCTTTGTTATTAAATGAACAACTTTTGTAAAGGGATGAACCAGTAAGGATTCTGATTGATTACACTATGAAACTATGGAAAGGTATGATGTATTGATGAACAAATTATGTATAGCCATGTTATGAGAAGTATGAATTCATATGTATTATGATTATGAAATTTACCTTACCATGTGATGAGTTTTGCTAAGTTATGCGATTAAGCAATAACTTGTGTTGTTGGTGATGCTTAGGCTTGCGCCAAGCTTGTGTTGGATTGATTCATGTTTATTTTTAAGCTTATACATTGAAATGATAAGCATTGTTTATGATTTATGAAGTTGCTAAGCATTATATGCTTATATTGTGTTATTTTCTATGTTTTATAGATTATCATAAGCTCGTCGGAGACCTATCACACTATCCAGTGACTATATCAGTAGATTTTTATGTTTTGAGTAATGGCTATAATGGCATGTATAGGTGATATGGATTTGATGAAATAGTCATTATGTTTGGTTTGTAAATGTGGTAATATGGTTGATGATCATTTGACATTTTAATGCTTTAATGGTTGGTGTTGAAATGGTCAAGTGAAGTTATGTTTTGAATAGCCAAATATGGTATGTTTGAATATGATTTCGCATGTGGTCATTGTGGTAAGTTTGATTTGGAATAAGGTTATAAATGTATGGTTGATGAATGGCTAAATTATACATATGTTTAAGTTATTTGATTGTTGTGATTGAGGTGTCTTTTGGCATATTGGTTGTATGGATAGATTCCATATTGAATGAGCTTTATTATGTATGTTTGAGGCACATTTTGAAGCTTGAATATATGTGCAAATGACTTGTACGTGAGAGCATGGATTAGATGAAAGAAATGGCTTCAAATTGGCCTATTTCTTATCCACACGGCCTTAGACACGGGCGTGTGTCTCAGCCGTGTGTGACACACGGCCATGTGTCCCCTGTACGTTTCAAAGGGTTGCAAGTCCGACAGTTACACAGCCTAGGGCACGACTTGGCACACGGGCGTGAGGCCATTTTGAGAGTTACACGGCCTAGCACTCGAGCGTGTGGTTTGTAACATCCCTTACCTGAGACAGTTGTCAGAGTCGAGCTCGAGGCATTACTTTACTTGTCTTACTAGTTTGAGGCATGAAAATTTGCTTTTGAAA
>CM025146.1:8359150-8380993 GCA_013467495.1 Gossypium gossypioides
ATTGATGTTATTTGTTGAATGGTATATTTGGCACCATTTGGTAAGTTTTTGGTTAGTAAATTCAATGGTATGTATTAATACAAATATGCCTAAAAGTTAGTTGAGTATTTTGGTCAAATAGAGTACATGATTATACATGTTTACATGTTGTCACTTGAGGTGCCTAAGTGCATATTGGTTGTATGTGATTATACCATATGTATGAAGCTAGAATACACATGATTTTGGTGTCTTGTTATGGCTTGTATGTATGTACATTTTTTGGTTGTAGGTATATGCCTTGATGGGTGAGAAAAATGGCTTGTAAAATGACCTATTTTCATCCACATGGGCAGAGACACGACCGTGCGTCCCCTGTAGCTTTCGAAGGGTTGCAAGTCAGGCTGTTACACGGGCGTGTGAGGTTATTTTGAAGGGTACACGATCTGACACACGGGTGTGTGGCTTGGCAGTGTGACCCAAGTCAGTGAGTTACACAAGCACGGACACGGGCTGGGACACGGCCGTGTTGAAAATTTTCAATATTTTCTGAAAAATTCTCTGAGTTTTTGATTTAGTCTCGACTTGTTTCTAACGCGTATTTAGGGCCTCAATGGCTCGTATAAGGGACAATATGTATATTTTGACTTGGTTTTAATTTGTTTATTAATATGATATAAAATGTTTATAAATATGTGTTGTTATTATTTGAAAAATCTGGTAATGCTCTGTAACCATGTTCCGGCGACGGATACAGATTAGGGGTGTTATAGGACCCACAACCCATCTCTCGCCCAACTTAGTCCAACACAAAGGGGTACAACACTTACGACCATACAGAGCCTCGTAAGGTGCTATCTGGATACTGGACTGAAAGTTGTTATTATAAGCAAACTCAACCAGTGACAGAAACTCCTCCCAACTACCACGGAAGTCGATTACACAACTCCGTAACATATCCTCCAAAATCTGAATCACTCTCTCAGATTGCCTATCAGTTTGAGGGTGGAACACAGTACTAAAGTCCAATCGAGTACCCAGAGTCTCATGAAGTTTCTTCTAGAACTGAGAAGTGAAATTAGGATCTCTATTAGAGATAATCGAAATTGGAACCCCATGCAGTTTAATGATCTCGAAAATGTACATTTTAGCCAGTTTTTATAGAGAATAGTTAGTCCTGATTGAAAGAAATTGAGCAGATTTGGTCAAACAATCCACGATTATCCAAACAGAATCTTTCTTAATAGGTGTCAAGGGCAACCCATTAACGAATTCCATAGTAACATGTTCCTATTTCCAAAGGGGAATCTTAATGGGTTTAATCAAACCCGAAGGCAGTTGGTGCTCAGCCTTAACTTGCTGGCACGTCAGACAAAGAGAGATGAAATTCGTTACCTCCCGTTTCAAACTAGGCCACTAGTATAACTCTCAGAGATCCTAATACATCTTATTTCCACCAGGATGCATAGTATAGGGGCTATTATGCACTTCCAGCAAAATAGATTGCCTCAACTCAGAATCAGTAGACACACAAACCCGACTTCGAAAACACAAAACCCCATCACTGCTCAGCCCAAAATCAGAAGTACTGCATTTATCAACCTGACGAAACCACAGAATCAGAGAAACATCCACCAATTGTTTAACCCTAATCTGATCAATCCAAGTCAGCTTAACTTGCAACTTGGCAAACTGACTAACATCATCAAATAGACTTAGGCAAGCAAACATCGCCCTCAAATCAGTCATCGCTCTACAACTAAGAGCATCGGCCACAACATCGGCCACAACATTGACCTACCAAGATGATACTCGATGGTACAGTTGTAGTGCTTAAGGAACTCAATCCATCTATGTTGCCTAAGATTCAACTCCTTCTAATTAAAGAGGTACTTGAGGCTCTTGTGAACAGTGTAAATTATATACCTCTCACCATATAGATAGTGCCTCTAGATTTTTAAGGCGAAGACAATCATAGCCAACTCAAGATCGTGTGTGGGATAGTTGCCTTCGTGTGACTTAAACTATCGAGATGCATAAGCTACTAAATTATTGTCTTGCATCAGAACACAACCTAACTCGATATGAGAAGCATTACTGCAAACCATAAACTCTTTACCGGATTCAAGCTGTATCAGAACGGGTGCCTGAGTCAAAACAGACTTGAGCTTTTCAAAGCTCGCTTGCTGCTTATCGGTCCACAAAAATGGTGCATTTTTACGCAACAACTTAGTTAGAGGAGATGCAATAAGCGAGAACTCTTCAACAAATCTTTGATAATAACTTGCTAAACCGAGGAAGTTATGGATCTCAGACACATTCCTAGGCTGTTTCCATTCAAACACAATCTTAATCTTTTTAGGGTCAACTTGGATTCCCCTAACAAACACCACATGTCCTAGAAAAGTGACCTCTCTTAACCAAAACTCAGATTTGCTCAACTTAGCGTAGAGCTTTTTCTCAGGAAGTATCTGCAGAACTACTCTAAGATGTTCATCATGACCATCCTCTATCATAAAGTATACCATACTGTTGTCAATGAAAACCATGACGAACTAATCCAAATATGCTTGGAAAACCTAATCCATAAGATTCATGAATGCAGCCGGAGCATTCGTCAAACCAAAGGGCATGACAAAGAACTCCTAGTGCCTATAACGAGTCCTAAAGGTAGTCTTATGTACATCAGTCTCTTTAAGCTTAAGCTGATGGTACCCAGAATGAAGATCAATCTTTGAGAATTTAGAAGCCTCACAAAATTGATCGAACAAGTCGTCAATCCTCGAAAGTGGGTACTTATTCTTTACCGTCAATTTATTAAACTACCGGTAATCTACACACATCCTCATAGTGTCGTCTTTCTTCTTTATGAAAAGGATTGATGCTCTCTACGAGGACACATTAGGCCTAATGAACCCTCAATTGAGAAGTTTCTGAAGCTGAGCTTTCAATTCCATAAGCTCCTTTGGTGCAATGTGGTAGGGAGCAATGAACACTGGAGTTGTACCTGGTAAAATCTCAATACTGAACTCAGCCTACTTATTTGGAAGTAACCCCCTCACTTCCTCGGAAAAGACATCTGAAAATTCTCTAACTGTCTGAATATCTCCAACAGATGGTCCCATAGAACTCGAACCATGCAAAAAGGTCAAAAATGTCTCACACCCTTTCCAAACTAACTTTTTAGCTACCAGAGCGGAGATTACATTAAAGAGGTAATGTTGACGTTGACCATGACAATCTCCAAATTATCCTCAGATCTTAGAGTCACCTTCTTAGTAACACAGTCTAAGCTGACTCGATGCTCCACGAGCCAGTCCATTCCTAATATCAAATCAAATTCTCCAAACGGTAATTCAATTAGATTGGCCGGAAACATAACACCTTGTATTTCCAATGGAACCCTCTTATAAACATTATTAACCCGTATAGATTGACCGAACGAACTAATCACAAAAACCTCACCAGAAGTACTCTTAACAGAATTTCCCAGATTTACAGAAATAGAACTAGCTATATAAGAGTCTGTAGAATCAATATCTATCAATGTAAAATACAGAACAAAATTAATGAAGAACGTATCGGCTATCACATCAGCGATGTCTCTATTCTCGCGGTGCCTTATCGCATACACCAACATAGGTTGCCTAGCCTCAGTCTGATTTACACCTCTGCCAGGTGCTCTCTAACCCCTACCTAAACCATTACCACCTCTGGCCTGCCCACGGCCCTTAGGTGGCTGTTGAACTGCCTTCTAAGGCAGAACCAAACCCGGAGCTAGAGCTTGCACTTGATCAAATCAGAACGGACAATCCTAATACGGTGCTCCATAAACAAACCCCCAGTCTCCTCCAACACTCGCTTGGATGACACCTACCATAGTCCCCACACAATTGAACCTTAGTAGAAACAATCGGTGCCTCAACCTGCGAAGGCCCATCAAATTTGGTCCATTTCTTAAGTTGCTGAACAGAGCTAGAATGACCCAAATCCCTCTTATTCTTATTCTTATTCTTATTCTAGCCCCTCTCTTTTTCTCTCTTTTCACCCTCAGTGCACTTAACCTCTTTAAAAATTTTTGCCTTGTCCACCAAGGCTTCAAAAACTCGCTCTCTCTAGGGAGCTATCAGAACCTTGAGATCATACCTCAGACCTTCCTCAAATCGAACGCTCTTATCGTAATCAGTCATAACTAACCCACAAGCATATCTAGTTAACCTAAAAAATTCAGCCTCATATTCAACCAAAGTCCTATCTCTCTAAGTAAGACCCATAAACTCTCGTCTACGAGCCTCTATATAACTCTCCCCCATGTACTTGTTCTGGAAGGCATTTCAGAAATAATCCCAAGTAATTCTCTCAGGCTGAGTACCCTTCTCAATGGTTAGCCACAACTGGTAAGCTTCATTGCAAAGCAAAGACACTACACCCTTTAATTTCTACTCAAGAGTGTAGTCAATATCATTCATAATCCTTTCTATGGCCACTAATCAATACTCGGCCACAGTCGGTGTAACCTTAGTGACACCTCTAAATACCTCTGCTCCATTAGACCGGAGTTGTTCAGTTACCGACCCTCAGCTCCCAGATCCAGAATGAGTCATGACGACCCTCTCATGAACCCTAAACATAGATTGAGACAATGCGTCCTTCCCAACAGTCTGAGTCTGATACCCTATCTCAACAGTAGGCGTACCCAGAGTTTCGCTTGTATCCAGATTGGACATACTGCCCATCGAGGATGGCTCAGTTCGAGCCCCTCTTCGGCGCTCACCATGCCCACGAGTACCTCATCCACGTGTTCCTCGCGCACTCATTATAAATGATCTACATTACCAGAATTTTATGAATTAGTTTGAAATTTCTTATCAGATTTCTTATGTCAAAAATCTTATCAGAATATTTTTCAGTGTCGTTATAGTTTTTAACTAAAAAAAAGTATTTCTAATACTACAATGCTTTTCTAACTAATTAGTATAACTAAGGTAGAAGTACTTATGGGATTGGCGCTGGAGACTCGGTATTCCATGAACTCATTTTTTTTCAAATTTCATACAGAAATAAATTTTGTTCGTAAAACACTTTTCACAAAAAAATTACCCAAAATCACAGCCCGAGCTTTGAACCAAGCTCTAGTATCACCAAATGTAATACCCTAAACCTGGCTTGGACATTTTGACCAGACTGGGAGAGGTTACCTAAGTTCGTTCATAATTCTAGAAACACTTTCGATAAACCAGATTCTCAATTATTTAAGTAAACACTTCTTTGTTATGAAATCATTAAGTTTTTACGGATAATTTCTTATAAAATCTCTTAGTTCTGTAGCATAATATCTTATCTAATAGGAGTTTTAGAAAACATGCTTTGATTTTGGAAATTCGATATTTTGCAATCAAAGTAGATATAATTTAAAAATGTTCAAACAGTTTAAAATGAAAGTGTTAGCTTAATAAATCAAACCGAAATTGCCAAGAGGGGGTGAATTGACTTATAAAAAATTTTGAGAAAGCTGGAAAGAAAATTGAAAGATGCACACGATGATTTAGAATGGTTTGGCCGCAATTGCCTACTCCACTACCTTAGCTTTCTACAACTAAGGAGTTCCCCAAATTGACTAGTTTGATAACCTTTGAGGACAAAGTTTAACCTTACAACTCCCTTAAGATTTCTACCCCAAATCTTAAGACATAAACCCTCTCAAGGAAATACAAATAAGCAAACAAATAAATAATTATGACAAAATCAAAGTATTTGCAAATTAAGCTTAAATATAATGAAATACACTTGAGCAAAAGAATAAAAGTAAAGCTCACAAGTGTATGTAAGAAGAATATGGAAATAGTAAGCTCAAAGGTTGTTTGATTGATGATTTTAGCTTGAAAGTACTTTCTTGTTGTTATAGGAACTTTAGAAGTTGGTATTTATACCCCCTAATTGATTTTGAACCATTGAAGTTGTTGGCATCATAAATAGAGCCGTTGAGGATGTAAAAACCAGAGCATTTAATTCACTTGCAACACCGAATATCAATACCATATAAAAGAGTATCAATATTTTTGCAATAAATGCTAAATTCAGTGACCGTTAGAGATTTGTTATCGACACCAAAATAATTTTATCGATACTTATAAAAAGGTATTGATACCGTATCGACATTTTGTAAGATTTGTGAGAAACATAATGCTATTTTGGTATCATTTTTAAGACGAGGTATCGATATTTCTAAAAATATCGATACTTTACCAAAAGGTATTGATACTTAATTGGGTTTGTGAAAAATAGAATGCCTTTTTGGTATCGCTTTTAAGAAGGGTATCAATAATTCATAAAATATCTATACTGGGCCAAAAAGGTATCGATACTATGTTTAATTCCCAAAATAGCTATTTTTAAAAGCACTAGCTTGTGGCTATGGTTGATGATATGCTTATGTCTTGTGTGTTATGCATTTGAAACGGGTGTGGAAAGGTAATGAAATAGTAAGTTCAGTACTTGAAGTGTAAAATGATGAAAAAGGGAATGATGAGTTGAATTGATGTTGTTATATAAGTTAAAGAAAGTAAATGCAATGGAAAGCAATGAAATGCAAATGAAAATAAAAAAAATTGAAAGAGTTTAAAGTTATTTAAAATCCTACTTTGCTAGGGATGATATTTATATGTGACGTTGTGGATTTAGTCACTTTGCGAGTTGTTGAATATGCTTTCATGAATCTTGTGGTATTGGTATAGGATTATTCTTGATATGTATAAATTTTATATTTGAAATGGATTGATATGACTATAGTTTATACGAGCTTACTAAGCATTCATTGCTTACGTAGTTGTCTTTCCTTTACTTTTTAGATTATTGGAAGCTTAATCGGGTAGGAAGCTCGTCGGGGATCTACCACACTATCTAGCAGTTATATTGGTAGTTTTCGATGTCTTGGTTAAGGTTATAATGGCATGTATAGGTGGACTTATGGTTGACAACAGTTGAATGTTAGTTAATGAGTTTGACATGTATATGTCATTTTGGGTGATGAAGCCTTGGTACATTTGATGCCTTGTTGATATGTGTTAATTTAATAATGTGTTAAAGCATGTTTGAATGGCCAAAGTGATATATGATGAATTGACCTCAACATGGTCTAGATATGGTATGCTTTGGAAAGGTTTTGAATAGATGTGCATGGTTGAAATATGGTTTGTATACATGTTGATTGTTGGAACCATCTAGATATGGTTAGATTTGTGTCATTTAGATGGCCTTGATGATTAGAGTTGAAATGGTCACTTGAAGTTGTGTTTTGAATAACCAAATTGGTATGTTTGAATGTGATTTTGTCATGTGGTCAATTATGGTATAAATTGGTATTGAATTAAACTATACATATATTGATAAGTTATGGTCAAATATGTATAAGTTAGATATATGTATAATGGGGATGCATGAAAACTATAGTTCAAATGATAAGTTCTAATGACAAGGTATAAGTTAAGCATGGTATGTTTTAAAATGATAGCAAGATGATCAACTATGCATATGGTTATACAAGTTTAATTGTTCTAATTGAAGTGCCTTTTTTTGGGCATATTGGTTGTATGCATATGTATCTTATTTGGATAGCTTGATGTTGCATGATTTGGTGCACTTTGGGATGTTTGATTATATGCGAAAAATTGGTTGTAGGTGTGTACATGTTTGGGTGAGAAAATTGGCTTGGAAATAGCCTATTTTTCATCCACACGACCAAAGACACGAGCGTGTGTCTCAGCCATGTGTGATACACGGCCAGGCGAAATAGCCGTGTGTCCTCTGTAGCTTACAAAGGGTTCCAAGTCAAGCAGTTAAACGACCTAGCACACAGCCTGACACATGGGTGTGTGGCTTGACCGTGTGACCCAAGTTAGAGAGTTACAAGGGTACGGACACGAGTTGGGACACGGCCGTGTATCCCTATTTTGAATGCCCACATGGCCTGAGACATGGGCCTGTGTCTCAGCCGTGTTAGTCACACGGCCGTGTGACCTCTATAATTTGAAAATGTTCATCTTTTCCCTAAAAATTTTATATGCTTCCTATTTAGTCCCAACTCGTTTCTAATGTGTTTTTATGGCCTCGTAGAAAGGACAATATGTATGTCATTGATTGGTTTTTCATTTACTGATGTTGTAAATTTAAATGTATTAAATTTTTGATAGTTTCGAATCGTAAACTCTGGTAATGCTTCGTAACCCTATTCTAGCGACGGATTCGGGTTAGGGGTGTTACATGTATAGACCCTTCTACTACTAAAGTTCTTTTGTTAAAAACTCAATAAGCTTTAGTACTTAAAGAATAACCAAGAAAAATTCCTTCATCACTTTTTGTATCAAATTTACCAATATTATCTTTGTCATTATTTAAAACAAATCATTTGCATCCAAAGGAATAAAAATAGCTAATGTTAGACTTTATATTTTTGAAAATTTCAGATGGTGTTTTCTTTAAAATAGGCCTAATCATCACTCTATTAACAACATAGCAGGCGATATTTGTGGCTTTTGCCCAAAAGTATTTTGTTAAATTATTTTCACAAAGCATAGTTCTAGTCATTTCCTCTAAAGTTTTATTTTTCCTCTCAACAACTCTATTTTGTTGAGGGGTTCTAGGTGCAAAAAAATTATAGCTAAATCAATTTGAGTTGCAAAAATTTTCAAAACCAAGATTTTGAAATTCGATTTTAGCATCACTTCTAACACTAGTGATAAAGTAACATTTTTCATTTTGGTTCATTTTTGAAAACGTGACGAATTTTTCTAAAGCTCATCTTTAGTACTTAAGAAAAGAACCCAAGTAAATCTAGAAGAGTCATCAACAAACACAAAATCATATTGTTTTCTACCCAAGCTAGTTGTCCTAATAGGACCAAATAAGTCTATGTGAAATAGTTGAAGAGCTCTACTAGACGATACATCATTAATAGGTTTAAAGGAAACTCTTTTATGTTTACCCTTAACACATGCATCACAAACTTTATCTAGTTCAAAATCAATTTTAGGCAAACCTCTTCCTAAGTCATTTTTAGCTAGTTTATGTAATATGCTCATGCTAGCATGTCCTAGTTTTCTATGCCATAATAAAGAACTATTTTCATTTTTAACAATAAGGCATATGTTAGAATTATGCAAATCATCTAAATGCACCCTATAGATATTTTCTATCCTATGTCCTACAAGCACAATCTTATTAGAAGCAATGTCAATAACCTTACAACCTTTAGACTCAAATATGACATTGAAACATGTATCATATAATTAACTAATATTGAAAAGATCATGCTTAAGACCATTGACATATAAGACATTCTCAATTATAATTGAAGAGTTTTTACCATTAGAGCATATTCCTTTATTATTTTTTCTTGGGAATTTTTCACCGAATGTAACTTCTCTTCCACTTTTTAGTTTCAATTTGATAAAGCGACTCTTATCACCGGTCATGTGTCTTAAGCATCCACTAACAAGGAACCATAAGTTTTTCTTTGAATAGTCCACCGCAAACAAATGCTCATTTTTCCTACAAACATAGAATAAACTTTGATTTTTGGTACCTAAATTATTTTAGGTCCATAAGCATTAGTTCCTATAATTTTAGTCCTTTTAGGTATCCATTTTGAAATCAAGTTTTGATCTTGAGATGTTACGAGTCCTTTAGGGATCCATACGCTTTTAATAAATTTTCTTTTGTAAAAATTTTAAGGACCTTTATGTTTATAGAAATTAAAATTATTTTTAACAAATTTTTTTGAATTTTCCCTTTTTTCAAAAACTTTGTTAGAGTGAGCCTTTTCACTCTTAAGTAATTCAAGTTGTTTTTCATGATTATCATGAACTTTAGAAAGTGAATTGTGCAAATCTAAATTCTTCGTCTCAAAATCATTAATTTCTTGCATTATGTTTACTTTCTCTTCAAGTTCATGATTGGTTTTGGAAAGCAAGTCATTTTCATTTTTCAATTTTGAAATATTTTTCTTATGTTTTGAATTCATGACTTCAAATTCCAAACCCAATTCATCTTACAACTCATCAAAAGAATAAGAATTTTTAAATACATGAGTTAGAATCATTAATGGCCATGAGACATAAGTTGGATACTTCTTGAATTTCTTCATTGGATGAATCCTCATCACTTAAGTAGCAATATTGGCCTTGTGTTTTTGTTTGCTAGACCCTTTCTTCTTCCATTGAAGACAATCAAACTTGATGTGTCCCAGTTTATTGCACTCATAATAAATAATGGGATCTTTCTCCTTGGTTGATTCAATTTTTAGTCATTTCTTCTTTTGAAATATTCTTCATTTGTTGGACCTCATAAATCTCTTGAATGTTCTTGCAAACATGATCATCTTTTCATCCTCATCCATATATTCATTAGAATTACTCTCTTCTATTGTAGACTTGAGAGAAACACCAACCTTCTTCTTTTCAACTTTTTCTTCTCCTTTATTCACTCCCTTGAGTCTCATTTCATGAGTGAGCAAGGAACTAATAAGCTCATCTAATGAAAGAGTCTCCAAGTTTTTATCTTCCTCTATGGCTGTAACTTTAGCATCCCAAGACATAGGCAAGCTTCTAAGCATCTTCTGAACTACTTCTTTATTAGGATAGGTCTTTCAATATGATTTGAGTTCCTTGATAATGATGCTAAATCTATCAGACATAGCTTTGATGACCTCCTCAGGCTTCATCATGAAAGTCTCATAATTGAGAGTGAGAATTCCCACCTTTGATTTTTTTAACTTGATCAGTACCCTCATGAGTAACCTCTAACTTGTCCTAAATTACCTTGGCATTGGAACATGAAGAAACTTTACTATATTCATCCGACCTAAGCGCACAAAAGAGAGTGTGCATGGCCTTTGCGTTGAGTTGAACATTTCTCCTATCTTTCTCATTCCATTCATTCTTGCTCTTTGGAACTAATTTATCTCCTTGCTTTTGAGGAATGGATGAACCATCCATGATGACGTCCCACACGACAAGATCATTGGTTTGGATTAACAATGTCATTCTAGTCTTCCAATATGAATAATGTGCACCATTGAAATAAAAAGGTTTGGAGATAGATTAAGACTCACTAACCATAATGGAGTTGGAAAAAGATGTCATCTTATGTGGTTTGAACTGATGAGATTTAAGCTATCTCGAAGATCTTCTTTTGGTTCTAAGACCATATTTTAAAGACTAGTTCTGATACCAATTGTTAGCTCGATAATCAAACTGAAATTGCCAAGAGGAGGTCAATTGGCTTATAAAGAATTTTGAGAAAGAGAGAAAGAAATTTGAAAATATCGATACTTTACCTAAAGGTATCAATATTGAATTGGGTTTGTAAAAAATAGAATGTCTTTTTGGTATCGCTTTTAAGAAAGGTATCGATAATTCATAAAATATTGATATTGGGCTGAAAAGGTATCGATACTTTTTGGCCTGGAGAAATTTTGACTTGTTTGAAAATTATTTTGACTTGATAAATTGATAAAACACTTTCTTACTTTGTCAAAATTATTTTAACTTGAATTTAAAATTGTTTAAAAAAATTTCTAAGAGATTAAAGTAGATTTTCAAATTTTTTGTATCACTTTAAACTTCAATCATTTTGTTAATTTTATTCAATTTTAACTTTTATTCAAAAAGACTTCAATTTGTTATATCAAAACATTTTATCAAATAAAACTTGGTTTAGCGAAAAGTAATACTTGAAAATTAAAACAGTCCAACAGAACCAAAACTGTATAAACCAGATTATAATAACGTAAATAACAAAAATACGTTCAACTGAGCTCATATGGCACCGAGCCACCTAAGTCCTGAGAATCAAACAAACAGAAAATGAGCTTACAAGCTTTGTGTGTAACATATAATCAAATCAACAAATACAATTTCAAACATGCTTTCAGATCTCAGTCAGACATGTCGTATAATTCAGAAACTGAATCAGAACATATAAGATACATATTCAAAATCCTACCCCCATCTGCTACACACCAATCTCCAACCATCCCTACACATTATATAGGGTATTAAATACCCATCAACCCCTACACACCGCTTAGTGTTGGTATGGCACTTTTCAGAATATTTGTAGCTAAGCTGGCAGATCAATAGGCAATATACCGCCAAATAAATTAAAATTACCCACATATCCTCTATAATATTTTTCCTATCTTAATGCACATGTAGAACTAACAGATATCAGAAATGTATATGGCATACATGCTTTTACATCATAATCAAATTATACTTATCATAATATCGATCATACTTATTAAAATTCAGATCATACAGAACATATAACAAATGAATCATGTGTATATAAATCATATTTAACACAAAAAAATCATCAGATATTGTGATTTACAACCTAATTAGTATCTTATGAACCCTACGGAAGGCTTACGTTTGACTTGTACGATGAAAACAGCCCTACGGAAAAAATATAAAATTTTGGGCCCACACGCTCGTGTGGATTTGATAGTTTCAGATTTCGTCTTTCACTGTTCGCTGTTTTCTCAGGTTTTCGTTATACACCTAGTCAAAATCTTATGTTGATTCAATAACGAGTAATGTAACACCTAAATAAAAAATACACACAAGTAAAACAACAAGAAAACCCCAATCCGAAACTAAAACATATACATTCCTAAACTAAAAATTAACCCCTTTTTGGGTGCTCAACCACTTACCCAAAAAATCACAACATTCGGCAAAAGTTTAATTCCCTGAGGATCTGACAATCCACGTTCATCTCCCGACCATTATTACAAAATGTTCATTAACCTCAATAACTCATCAATAGAAAGCACTCTAAGAAAACATATAGAATTTTAAACCAAACGAACTCACGAATCCAAATTCCAAATTACTTACCACCCAAAGTCATCATAGAATAATTGGCAACAGAATGATGAAATTGAAAATGATAGGAACTAAAGTAATAGCCCAAAAAATAAACCAAATAGGAGGGAGATGCGATAGAAAGAAAAACTAACAGAAAAGCCAAATGGGGAAATGTGTGATAAAAGAAAGAAGAACAAGAAAGGAAAAAAAAGAAAAAGAATAAAGGGGTGAGGAAACGTACCAAAACTGTTTTGTTTTGGGAAATTAAAAAAAATAAAACCAATCAAAATAATAATAATATTAATAATAAAAAAAGGTAATATCCAACCAACATATTTGATTATGATATTTTATCATAATTTCCTCCAAAGTTTGAATTTAACTCAACTACAAACACTAGGCAGCACCACACATGGGACCAAAAATTTATTTCCATTTTGCATACACTAGGATTCAAACATAGAACCAAAGGGCAAGCTGAAACCTTAGCATTAAACCAGCAAGCTCATTCTATCATAAATTGACTGAAAATAATATTTAAGTCAAAATATTAGAGATAAGAATAGGGATAAAAATAACAAAATTCTCCAAGAGTAAGATTTAAACCTATGACCTCAAACACACAATTAAGGTCCTTAACCACTAAAACATATACTTAATTTATGGTAAAATTTAACAAATAAGAAATTTAACTTTTTGAGGCGTTACAGAGATGTTCAATTTAGGGATTGTCAAGGGATAGTAGGAAGCTTTCTTTAGCGTAATGGGATCAATGCTACATTTCGTTGGAGAATAAGGGTCCAGGTTTTCAAAAATTGCAAGAACAAAACAAATCTTTTCTGCTTAAGATGGGGTTCAATATCATGTCAAATGAGTTTGTTTTATGGGTTTAGGTGCTACGAAATAAATATAGGGTAGATGGACATTACTCGTCTAACATAGCTCGATTCAAGTGCACTTTTGGATGGAAACTGAAAAGCTTTCGATTTACACTCGTTCAAAACAATTTCGTTCAATC
The DNA here is from genome assembly GCA_013467495.1 of Gossypium gossypioides. Classification (NCBI taxonomy): domain Eukaryota; kingdom Viridiplantae; phylum Streptophyta; class Magnoliopsida; order Malvales; family Malvaceae; genus Gossypium; species Gossypium gossypioides. The sequence continues at coordinate 8,373,017 of CM025146.1, forward strand.
TTCTACTAGAAACACAAAAATATATAGACTTTTTCAGCACTTTTTAAGCTATAATTCATGCAGGTTCGTAGTAAATTTTTTTCAAAATTCGTACTTTAATTATAAAATAATTAATTTGTACTTGAATTATTAACATATTGAATTTTTATTATTTTTGTAATAAATTTTCACAAATTTAGTTTATTTTCAACAATTTTACACAAAATATGAAAATTGGCTCAGCAGACACCTCGAAAGGCTTGAACTGTTGGGGTAATTTTTACATCAAGTGCACCAAGAGCAAGGATGATTAATTTTCCAGCCAAGGACGGTCCAAATGATTATTATTTTATTTACTTTATATTTAATTTTTATCCAAAATTCATTGGGTTAAAACTTAATATAAAGCTTGAAAGAGAAAGTGGTCCAGTATGCTAAATATAGAAGACTAATCCACCAAGCAAATTGGTAGTCCAAAATCGTCCCTATAGTGGATCCAATCAGTTATTTTTTTTATTTTTATGCTTGCAAAATAGCCTTTCAGCTATCCCCAAATTCTATTCAAGCCCTTTCACTTTCTATGCCTTTGAATATTTGCCCCAAGCTAAATATAGCAAAGTTTGAATTATTCAAACTTGCTCCTTTTGTGGCCGGCCAAGGAAGTGTGTATGGCTACTAATTATTTTCTATTTTAGTAGCTACTCCCACCTATAAATACCCCCTTTTGTTACCTCATTCAAGACACCTTCATCTCCCACAAATCTCTTCTTTCCTCTCTTCTGTTTCCCTTTGTTTTTCCCATTTCCCTTATACATTTCCTTGTTGATTTTCCCTCCTGGTAAGGAGTTGCCATCCACCTTTGTTTAGAAAAATTTAAGTGTTCATCCATACCTTGATCAACAGAACGAGCAAAGAAGAAGAGGAGCGTATTAGTCTGGCTACGGAGAAACATTGGGATTACTTTCTAATTTTCTTCTCTTTAGATTTTCTTGTTTATGTTATGAGCATGATGATGAATATTTATTGTGTTGTTATTCTTGATTTAATTAAAATGAATTAAATTAAATTGGTGTTGGATTAATTGCATTCTGTCTGCTTAAATTGTTGAAATCATGTTTGTGTTGTTATAGGTCTTGATAAGTTGTTCAATTAAGTAAAATCATGTTTTTTTTATACTTACATTATAATTGTAAGGTAACAATTGAATTGATTATTTAAATAAATTGAAAATGTAATTAATGGACGCAATATTTAATTAGTGCATGCTTAATCTTCTAAGGTAGTTGAAGGTGAAATTAACGACGATATTAAACAATACATTAGCCTTGCATAACTTGCAAGTTTATTGTGATTAAACTGTTTCAATATAGGTATGTTGTTACTTCACTTAAACTTATATGTGCTTATGAATATTGATTAATTGTTTGAATTGGCATTGGAAAATGTTCAAGAGATTGGTTAATTTAATAAGTATATATGTACACTAGTTAGCAAGTTTCTTGAGTTGCCATGAAATTATTCGTAACAACATGAGCATGAGTTTAGTAATTCTAAGTTAAAGAATGTGATTGATCCTACACATTTATGTTATCTTGATTTAAACCCATTTTTTTGAAATGTGAATTAAAATTTTTACTTTTAATTTTTCCTTAGTTAATTACTTAGTTAAGTTTTATTTTTTGAAATCATTTCCTCAAAATCAAAATATTTTCATTCACCAATTTGTCTAAAGTTGCATTTCATAAATATTTTCCTTTCACAGTCCCTATGGATACGATAACTTAACATTTACTTGTCACTTTATTATTTGTTGTGATTATGTACACTTGCACATTTCCATCGTTCCTAGTTTTTGGCACCATTTTCGGGGACTGTTTTAAAAGACACTTTGTGAAATTGTTAATTTTACATTTTTGTTAATTTTTCTATTTAATTTTAAATCCATTATTTTTTGTGATTGTTTCAAGTGTTTATGAGTATTGATAGATTTATCGACTCACTTCTTGTAGACCTTGAGATTGAAAGGACTTTTTGACAGAGAAGAAGATAGGCAAGTTAGAGAAGGACCGAAGAGATAAACTTTGAAAATCCAAATCAAGGAAATAGAGCAAATCATGATCAAAATCCTATCCTTATTGCTGATGATAGGGATAGAGCTCTAAGACAGTATGTCGTGCCAGTGTTTCATGAACTTAATCTGGGTATTTGGAGACTCGAAGCCAATCATGTTCCAGATGCTTCAGACAATAGGCCAATTTAGTGGAATGCCTACTGAAGATCCTCACCTTCACTTAAGATTGTTAACAGAGGTGAGCGATTCTTTTGAATTAGTCTAAGTACCCGAATATATACTATGATTAAAGCTATTCCCATATTCATTAAGGGATAGAGCTCGAGGCTAGTTGAAGTCATTGCCACCAAATTCCATTACCACATAGCGAGAGTTAGCAGAACGATTCCTTATGAAGTACTTCCCACTAGCAAGAATGCTAAGTTGAGGAACGAGATCTTTACTTTCCAACAAATGGATGATGAGTCCTTGTATGAGGCGTTGGAAAGGTTTAAAGAACTATAACGAAGATGCCCTCATCATGGAATCCCGCATTGCATCCAATTAGAGACATTCTGCAATGGTCTCAATGCTCACACGAGGATGGTAGTAGACGCTTCTACTAATGGTGATCTCCTTTTTAAGTCTTATAACAAGGCTTATGAAATCATCGAGAGGATTGCCAGCAACAATTATCAATGGCCAACTAATCAAGTAGTGTTAGGAAGATGAGTCGCTAGAGTACATGAGTGGACACTTTCACTTCACTTGCATTTCAGGTATTTTTGGTATCCTTAATGCTTAAAAAATTTACTACTAATAAGTTTAATAATTTTGTAGCTCAACCACCAAATCAATTTGAAAATGTAGCATGTGTTAATTGTGTGGAAGGGCACTTGTTCAAAGAATGTCCATCAAACCCAGAATCCATGTATTACATGGGTAACCAGAACCAGAACCGAGGAAGGCAAAGGCTGCAATCTAATTTTTATAACCCATTTTGGCGAAACCACCCTAATTTCTCTTGGAGTAACGAAGGGGTTGGACCCAGTAACACTTATGTACAACCTAGACCAACCTTGCCACCTGTATTTACCAAAAAAGTTCAGAAAAAACCTCAAGTTGAACCTTCTAATGACTTAGAAAACCTATTGAAGGCATACATAGCAAAAAATGATGCCTTAATATAAAGTTAAGCAACCACATTGAAAAACCTGGAAAACCAACTGGTCTAACTTGCAACTGAACTTAGGAACCAACCACAAGGTGTTTTTCCTAGTGATATAGAGAACTTGAGAAATTTGGGGAAAGAGCATTGTAAAGCATTGACACTAAGGAGCGGAAAGACATTACAGCCCAACACTATCGAAGTTGAAAAAGAGCAAGCTGATGCTCGAGATAAAGTGAAAGTTCAACCAAGTACTGAGATCTCAACTTCACTAGAACCAGAATTTGCAAAACCCAATAAGGTAACTTTTGAACTAGTCAACTCCGATAAACTAACAACTTCGTTAGATGCAGAATTAAATTTGGGGAAAGAGCATAGTAAAACATTGACACTAAGGAGCAGAAAGATATTAGAACCCAACACTATCAAAGTTGAAGAAGAGCAAGCTGATGCTCGAGATAAAGTGAAAGTTCAACCAAGTGTTGAGGTCCCAGCTTCCCTAGAACCAGAATCTACAAAACCCAATAAGGTAACTTCTAAACTAGTCAACTCCGATAAACTAACAAATTCGTTAGACATAGAATTACCATAAAAGACGAATTAGCCAATTCAAGTTAAGAATCCTCCATCACCCTACCCTCAAAAACTTTAGAAGCAAAAGTAGGAAGTCCAGTTCAAGAAATTCCTAGACGTACTCAAACAACTTCATATCAACATTCCGTTGGTAGAAGCTCTTGAGCAGATGTCAAATTACGTCAAATTCATGAAGGATATCCTGTCCAAGAAATAGAGACTTAGAGAATTTGAGACGGTAGCTCTGACGAAGGAATGCAGTGCATATCTAAAAGATAAACTACCCCCAAAGATGAAGGACCCTGGATGTTTTACCATACCTTGCAACATTGGATCAACTTATTGTGGTAAGACACTATGTGATTTGGGTGCAAGCATCAACTTGGTGCCCATGTCTATATTTAGAAAATTGGGGATAGGTGAAGTTAGACCAACTACGGTTACACTTCAATTAGCAGATCTATCCTTAGCACATCCAGAAGGAGAAATTGAGGATGTATTGGTACGTCTAGACAAATTTATTTTTCCTACTGACTTTATCATCTTAGACTTTGAAACAGATAAAGAGGTACTAACTAGCCTAGAAAGGCTTTTCCTAGCAATTGGAAAGACCTTTATTGATGTGCAAAAGGGCGAGTTTACTATACGTGTTCAGGATGATTAGGTAACTTTTAACATTTTTAAGTATATGTGATTTCCTGACACAGTTGATGAGTGTTCTGCAGTATCTGAGTTAGAGGATTTAGCTGTAGAATGGGAACTCAACTCGGTTGAGGACCCATTGGAACAAGTTTTGATGTCAAACCCTCTAAGTAATGAATAGGAGGAGGAAAACTTAGCTTTGCTAGATGCTAACCAGAAGAGATTTAATCCACAATCCTATTTTAAATCTTTGGAATTAGAAAGTAGAGATTATGTTCAACCAAAAGCGTTAATTGAAGAGCCACATAAATTAGAACTTAAGGTGCTTCCTTCACACTTAAATATGTTTATTTAGGTAACACTTGAACTTTGCCTGTGATTGTTTCAATAGAGTTAATTGAAGAGCAGGAAGAGAAACTTATTTCAATGTTGAAAAAACTCAAGAAAGCTTTTGAATGGACCATAAATGATATCCGTAGTATTAGTCCATCCGTTTGAATACATAAAATCATCCTATAAGATGGAAAGAAAGGGAAGATTGATGGACAACGAAGACTGAACCCCCATTATAAAGGACGTGGTAAAGAAATAGATCATAAATTGGTTAGATGCGAGTATAATTTATCCCATCTCTGATAGTTCATGGGTAAGTTCAGTCCAGTGTGTTCCAACGAAAGAAGTTATTACAATTGTTGAGAATGAAAATAACAAATTAATACCGACCAGAATGGTTACAAGATGGAGAATTTGGATAGATTACCAGAAGTTGAACAAGGCGACTAGGAAAGATCATTTTCCTTTATCGTTCTTAGACCAGATGTTGGATAGACTCGTGGGGCGAGACTATTACTATTTTCTCGATGGTTAATCAGGGTACAATTAGATCATTGTAGCACTAGAGGATCAACATAAAACAACATTCACATGCTCATACGGTACATTTTCATTTAGACGCATGCCATTTGGTTTATGTAATGCACCTGCTACATTTCAAAGATGTATGATGACTATTTTCACTAACATGGTTGAGAAGTATTTGGAAGTTTTCATGGACAATTTTTCAGTGTTTGGAGACATTTATGATGATTGTTTAGTAAATCTAAATAAGGTTCTAAGACAGTGCGAAGAAACAAACCTTGTACTCAACTGGGAAAAGTGTCATTTCATGGAACGAGAAGGTATTATTTTGGGGCACCAAATAACAAGACATGGAATCGAGGTAGATATTTTTGATAAACTCTCACCTCCAATATCTGTAAAGGGTGTTAGAAGCTTTTTGGGATATGTCGGTTTCTATCGAAGATTCATCAATGACTTCTCCAAAATTGCTAAACCCTTATGCAAATTATTGAAGAAGGATATGGTATTCAACTTTAATGAAGAATGCTTAAAAGCGTTTAATGTTCTGAAGAATCGGTTAGTTTTAGCACTAATTACCGTCACACCAGATTGGGATTTACCATTTAAGTTAATGTGTGACATAAGTGACTTCTAGATAAGAGCTGTGATCAGCCAGCTAAGAGTTGTGATCAGCCAGCGAAGGAACAAGGTTTTTAATCCCATCTACTATGTAAGTTAGACTATGAAGGGAGATCAATTGAATTATACGATAACAAATAAAGAGTTACTTGCTATTGTAATTGCTTTTGGCAAGTTTCGATCGTATCTTCTAGGTACCAAAGTAACTATTTATACAGATCATTCAGCAATTAACTATTTACTTTCCAAGAAAGACATCAAGCCGAGATTGATCTGATGGGTACTTTTGCTCCAAGAATTCAATATAGAAATTCAAGATCGAAAAGGGGTAGAAAACCAAGTAGCAGATCACTTATCCAGACTGGAGTCACAAGAAGGAACTTCATCTCTTGTACCCCTCCAAGAGACATTTCCAAACGAGTACATACTTAAGGTAAATCATGTCCATAACACCCTTTGGTTTGCTAATTTTGCTAACTATTTAGCTTGTGGTTTAGTGCCGATTGATAATACATATCAACAAAAGAAAAATTTTCTTCACAATGTGAAGTACTATTTCTAGGAAGAGCCATATTTGTTCAAAAAATGCGCGGTTCAAATGATCAAGAGATGCGAGACAGAAAACGAGGTACATAAGATTTTATATCATTGTCACACAGCTCCAAGTGGGAGACACTTCACAGGTACACGTACTGCGACCAAAGTACTGTAAGTCAGATTGTTTTGGCCAACACTATTCAAATATGTGTATGCTTACGTAAAGAGTTGTGATCGATGCTAGAGGGTTGGAAACATCACCAACAGAAATGAGATGCCCTGAACAAACATTATTGAGGTATAATTATTTGATGTTTTGGGTATTGACTTTCTTGGTCTATTCCCTCATTCTTTTGGTCACAAGTAGGTTAAGGCTGAGGCATATCCGACGAACGATGCAAAAGTTGTTATGAAGTTTTTGCAGAAACATGTGTTCACAAGGTTTGGAACTCTTAGGGCTATAATCAATGACGAAGGGTCCCATCTTATGAACAAATTGTTGAAATGGTTGTTCAATAAACACAGTGTAAAACACAAGGTTGCCACAGCTTACCATTCGCGGACGAATGGACAAGCAAAATTGGCAAATAAAGAGATAAAAGGTATACTCGAGAAGGTAGTTTGTCCAAATCGACAAGATTGGTCCAAAAGACTAGATGATGCTTTATGGGTCTACAGGACAACATAGAAGACACCTTTTGGGATGTCTCCCTATCGGTTGAGTTTTTGGAAAGCCTGTTATTTGCCCTTGGAGTTAGAACATAAAGCTTACTGGGCTCTGTAACAACTCAACTTGGATCTCAAGTTTGCTAAAAAGAAATAGATTGTTCAACTTCACGAGTTAGAAGAGTTCCAAATTTTCTCATATGAAAATGCCAAACTATTCAAGGAAAGACTAAAAAGATGGCATGACAAGCACATTCGAGTTCAGGAATTTGAAGTATGTCAGCAAATTTTGTTGTTCAATTCCAGATTAAGGTTTTTTCTAGGTAAGTTAAAATCAAATTGGTCAGGTCCATTCACTATTCATCAAGTCTTCCCATATGGGGTTGTTGAACTTCACGGTAAAGAAGGTAATTTCAGAGTTAATGCTTAGCACTTGAAACATTATTGGGGGGATAAAATTGAACGAGATAAAACGTCATTCATTTTATTGAAGACTTAATTTTTTATTTATCTTTTAAATAAATAACTTAGGCTATATTTTCTATATTAGTACGTTAAAATAAATTCTGTTTAGGAGATTGGAACTTAAGTTGGACCGCTTGTGACCCCTCCAATCTTTCCTAGGAATTGACTTTAGCATAATCTTCTAGGAAATTATTTCCTAAGTGACAAAATAATTTTTAATTTTTCAAATAAGAGGGTCAATTTTGATCCAAGTTTTAGCTTGCAGCTCAATTTTCAAATTATCTTTAAGTCTATTGAATTATTTGCAAAAATTGATTGTTCTTTTTTTTAAATATAAAAATTAGTTGTCTGTTTTTATAAATATTTTAAAAACAGCTAAAATAAAGATTTTTAATTTCTTTTTAATAAATAAGATGAT
>CM025146.1:8411283-8440580 GCA_013467495.1 Gossypium gossypioides
AAAGGGGGCAGTGGAGATGAGATGATATTGAGCTCGTTGCACGTGGACCACGTGACCCGAAATCCTTCCCCCCTTTCCTTCACCTCTTATTCTCAGGGCCCTCATTAAGATTCTGGTTTTTTCGATGTATTAACTCATTAAATTAAATAATAACCAATATTGGAAGCATTAAGGAAGTTGGTGACCAAGGTGAGGCATTCCACGTCACAGGGAACACACATTAAGTATAGGTACGTACTACGAAGATGCAGTAGTATTTAGAATTTTTATTCCCTCCCCTTTGTCCTTTTTCCTTTTATTACTCTAATGTTTGGATTGTTTGCTTCCTTAGCAGTGTTATTTTCGCGGAAACCCAACATACACCGCCTCAAAACTGGCTGCCTTTCAGCGGCTGACCACCTTATTCACGAGGCTGGAGTTTGTTTTGTTTTTTAAAGTTACAATTATATGCTTTGAAGATGGACATTATTTTGACGTTTGAAAACCGAAACATCTTTCAGGGATATCGGGTTTGGGTTACTATATATTAATAAATTTTATGTATATGAGTTTAAAATTTTGTCAAAATTTATTTATATTTGTAAATGAATAATTATATAGATTTTTTTTAAAAAAATATGGGTGTCGAAATCAACAAAAAAAAATTCGTTATTAATAATTATACAATTATTTGTAGAAAATCAATATGGTAGAGTCTAGTTAAAAGTAAAATCTCAATTTTGATTCATGGGTTTGATCATCGATGTAAATATAATATTTCAATATTTAATGATAAATTGATTATAGTTGTCGACAAACGCCAAACAACAAATCTCTTCTTACATTCTAGATAACCAAAACAAACACTATTAATTATTTCCTTATCAATAAATAACCCTATAATGAGCACTTTGGATTTAACTTATCAATAGTAATAATAACCGAAAGAGACTCAATTCTAGCCAACAAGCACACAAATAGGGTTTATTTAGTTTAGATCACATATTCACATAACTTGAATTGAATACATAGCTTATATCCAAACATGCTATTTGTCACAAGTATTAAAATCAATTAAACAATTAAATTCTAATTGACAAGACAAATATTCTAAGTTATTAATGTTAGGTTGTTAAGACCTACAAAAAATAAAACTTACTTGAAAATATAAAATTAGCAGATAGTAGCAAGTAGGGTTGTATTCATTGAGACCGATGATAACTTTATTTCTTTAATAAACGAGAAAAATAAAAATAAAAATAAAAGAAGTTTAAAATTAAAAACTAAATTAAAATTAAAATTAAAATAAAGTAAAAAGTGATTGTAAAATAAAATAAAAGAAAACCACAACGTAACGAAGCTCTAGCCAAAGGTCAATTCTTCGTTTGATTCATAAATACAATCATTGACGTAAGGATATCTTCAATGCCTTTAAGAAACTAGTTCTAGTTGCTAATTCAACGCCGAACAACTAATTTTTCCTTACTTGTGCTACAAAAAATCAATTTGAAAATAATGATTGTAAGCACAACGAAATTTAAAAATTTTCTTTGAAACTGACCAGTTGTGATATTTATAGCAATAAACCTTTTACCGAATTATACCCATGTATTCGGATTAGGTGACTTAGTTGTTCTCGGCTTTCTACCACTTGATCTTCTTTGCTAATCTTGACCTTGGTTGCTAGAGCGTGGGCTTTATTCACAAATTGATGAAAACTATGTAAACTTTTGAAAAGACTGGAGACCAAAGGACGACCTCTATCAAAATATATAATTTATTTTAGGAAAATAACTTAACTATATTTTGAAAGAGTAAGTGATGTGTATGTTTGACCTAACTTGTAACAACTTAATTTTTAGTGGCATTAGAAATGGTGGGTTCGGAACCCCATTTTTTATGTTTGAGTTCGTAATATTAATATTTATAGGGTTAATATAGAAATATATTAAAATTTGGTCTAGTAATTTCGCCGAATTGATAATTAATTAAGATATACGGACTAAATTATAAAAGTCTTATTACCATGGATTCTTAATTAGCTAAAGGTTTAAAATGGAAAATAAACCATTTTATAATGTATGTTGGTAGACATCCTCCACTAAGTTGGCTTAACAATGGATTAGATTAAGCTAATCAAGTTTAAATTAATTAAACTAATTTAATTAAATGTTAAACTAAGTATATAAGTTAAAATAAAGAAAAAAATGTGTCATCTTCTTCCTCATATTGTTCTTGCTAAATTTCAGATGAAAGAAAACCTTTGGAAGCTTTCAAATTTAGTCCTTCAACTGGTAAGAAACTTTAAGTCATTTTCTTGTGATTTTTATGTTTTTGAGATCGTGGGAGTTTGATTTAGCTAGCCCATGTATCAATCTGTAAAACTTTTAAAGTTTCTAAAAGTTGTCATTGATGAATTTTTAATGAAATTGGTGTTAAATGGTTAGATTTTAAACTTAGATGTGAAAAAGAACTAGATTGTAAAGTGTAATTGCTAGTTTTTGAACATAAAAACTAAATGTTGGATTCGGTGCCCTAAGTGTAGTATTTTCATCTAAGTACACTTGTAATTTTTTGAACAGATTGTTTAATAAAATTATTCAGTAATTACATTAATACTTTGTATATTGTCCTCACGTGACTTTTGCACGTAAAGAAAAATGGAAGCAAATGTTCTCACTAGTTGTTTAATGTTTAACTAATATTAAGCGGTATTACGTGGTCGGATCATAATACGAAAAGATAACTTGTATTAGTAGACAAACCTAAACATGTCCTTAGTCTAATCAGAAATGAGCAAACCAATTAAAAGACTAATATGCCGTCTATCAATTCCAATATGGGAGATGTCTTGTCTTGGGCATTAGAGCGGATGAATCCCAGAAGATAGAGACATAGATGTGATTGACTGGACTAACAGTACATTAGACCGAACCCAAGTAGAATAGATCTTGAATCCATTTATGGATTTACTCGCTTGTGACATTCATAGTGTGACATACCTAAATCCTAAGTGGATGGCGAACTATGTATGAATGACTCGTACACTTTGATGTAAGTAAAAGCTTGAGTTAAAATAGGTAAGGAACCGAAAGTTGGTGCGCTGGGTGTAAGACTTCTGTAGTACATAGCATCATTCACAATAGTAGAATTCATGGCCTGAGACATGGGTAAATGATATCCTCTCATTGAAATTACATGGTTGATGAAAAGTAAACAGGATCGTGGGTATTTTGTCTTTGTGATGAATGACTTAATTACTATTCGATAGTAATTGTCTTTTCATTAAGGAAGATGTAATGGTTACCATGAGATAAATAGGGTCATATTTGGAGAACAAATATTATCCCAAAGTGATCAATGATATCTTATGAGGGTAACACACTTATGGCAATGTCATTAGACGAGAATTGAGTAGTTGCTTTCGTAATGGTATGCTGTTAGGGAGAGCTCAATCATGATACTATAGTGAAATGACTTCGTGACTAAATGAGTTTATAATTAATAGGCAAAAATCCAAAACTTAATTATAAATTATTTGATCCCTAATTACATATGTCCAATCGGTCCCTCCGCTAGAAATGGAAATGGAAAAATGAATTGTGTGTTTGAATAGAAATGAACGGAATGAATAGGAAAAGAGAAATGAGAAACATTCAAATATGAATATGGTTTTTTACGAAATGGAAAAATAGAATCTTTTGGAAATGAATGTAGGTTTCCAAATATAGAAATGGAAATGGTTCATTTGCAATTTTATATGGATTACTTAAAAATGATTGGAAGAATGAGTTTATGTTTTTGAGTTGTTTTGAAGCCCAGAAATGAAAATAAATCATTTGTTCACAGTTTACATGTTGAGTTGTGAAATATTGAACATATTTTCTCGAAATTTTACCAGGAGTAAGATCGTCAAAATTTTATCGGGGGGTAATCATCAAAATTTTATTGGGGGTGAAATAGGGATGATAAAATTGTTTAATATAGAATATTAAAATTTATTTTGGGAAATAGTAAAATCGAATCGGGTTTGATCACATTACCGAGTATAGGGTCAAAAGGCTTAGGAAGTAATTGTAATTGGACTAGATCTGAGAGAGGCCGAAAACCCCTTATATAACATGAAGGGGGCGACAAACCTAGTAGGAATACTAGGGTGTGCCGTCCACCCCACTCCTACTCTAAGTATAAAGTTATTTTACTATTTGAAATAAACCACTACAACTTAATAAGGGTTCTACCTTCTCTTCTTATAAATAGATGGCACCGTTAGGGCATAACACACAACTTTGAGAGATTGTTACTCTACCGTAAAATAGAGAGAATTTATTATCAACTATCAAATATATTTTTCCAGAATAAAAATTCTACTAGTTTCTATTAAAGAAGAGAGAATTTCTATTTTCACCCCAAATAAAAGAGAGAAAACTTTTTCTAGTTCTGTGTTTTGATTCAATTAGTTCGTACATGCACTCGAAGTAGTTTGAGGTACGAGAATAGTGGAGAAGATCGTTTGATTAAAAGCTAGGAATTATGAACATCCGCTAAGCCAAAAACACAGGTATGAACTCGGTTTGGGTTTATTGCTATAAATATCACAAACCTGGTTGGTTTTCAAAATTTTAATTTTTTACTGTGCAAGAAAACCGTTTTCAAACATAATTTTTTCCAACAATTGGTATTAAGACTCAGGTTAATTTTTTTATTGCTATGTTTATTGTGTAAACCGAGACCGAATATCTTTCTTCATCTTATTTGACTGATATTTGATAAGATGTGACATTTTTGTAATTATTTGAATGTTAAGGGGAATGTATGAGAATGAATGTAATATTATATATTTGTTATATAAATTTTTTTTACCAAGGTTGTGGTTTTTAGGAAATAGACCGTGGACTATCATCTCCACGTAGGATTTTTTATATAGAATTCTTGTGAGCCTGAAACGGACATAGGACCTAAATGTAATTTTTTTCGAAAGGAGTCCATGACGAGGAGAAGGTGGAGCGATGATAGTTGAAGACACAAGGAATGCATTGTGGTGAAAAACTTAGTGATTTTTGGTTTTTCATTTATTTTCTAGAAATAGAACCATGAAAACCTTGACTGACAATTTTATTTTAATTACCCATCTTTTTATATATCTGTTTAGTAACTGTTAAAGATATAATTGTGATATATATTTATGAGATGATCCACAGTTGAACGATTAAAGATAAGAAGTGTGGTAATGTAAAAATACATGTGTTGTATTGTTCTATTCACTTCTTTTGGTTATTCAATTATTGTGAGAAGTGTGGTAATGAGAAGGTGCATGTATAAGATTGGATCTGGCAAAGAAAAACTTGGTTTTTAAGTGGTCAAATATGTTTCACCTCCTTTTCCTAGGACCGTACTTGGTGCACAGTTCACATTCACTTCTTTAGTTTTCCCTTAAAAGAAAATTTGTGAAGACTCAAAATTGTTGATTTTATGAATAAATAATGTGAAAATTATAAAATTTTTATGATGTTATGCATATATGAGATAAGCATGCCATATAGTTCAGTAAAAAATGTCACATGTACTTCTCATGCATATATTAATCATTCATGATTGAAACCAGAAATTAAAAAACTTGCATGTTTTTAAAATATTGAGTAGGAGAAGGTCCCTAAACAAAACCTATGGCCTCCATCAATGGTCTCTTGTGATGGCATGACAAGTGCACTACCCCACGGTAGGATTGCTATTTCGTTTCATTGAGGAGATTTCCTAAAAGAAAGAAGTGTTCTTTTGTAGTCAAATGATAATTGGACTGACCCTTGTGGTAGGCATTATCATGCGGTAGATCAAGAAATTCTATCTTCAAAAAAGGACAACTAGTCAAAGCATGCTGCTTAGTGAGATTTTCCTATGATGACTCATTTGTGGTGTATGATGCAATAAGTGTTGAGTTAATAGTTATACACTCAAGATCTTTTAGTTAAATAACTTCCCATAGAGCTCTACTAAAGTTAGAATGATGGCCAAATGTTACACGATTATTAATACGTGTAAATGCCTAAGGAATTAGGTTTGTGTACTAATTGGATGGAAATCTATGTTCTTACTAGTTGATCATAATCACCCTATGGTGGCTTTGATTCAATAGGTGTGGGAATTATCGTTGCAACGACTTACAAATGTTTTTCAAGGTTTAGTGTAAGACGAATGCATCATCCTAATACATATCTTAATGTTGCAAAAAGTTTCAAACATTTTCTTAGACAAAGATATTAATATATGTATATTTATTTTCAGTTAAAAAATGACACCTACTCCCTTATTGAACATACTCACTAAAAACAAACTGAATAGAAATAATAAGGAATGAAAAAGGAACTTGATAATTGTCTTGAGCTGTAAGAAACTTAAAACAGTTCTTGATACTAATTTCCCTCTGGTCACTCAAGTTGAGGCTAGAAAACGCTGGGAAAAGTCTGATATGCTTTCCTTTCTTAGCTCGTTGCTATATGCTGGCAAGCGCGACCAACCCTCTATATAAGCAACTAGAGAGCTGTAAGACTACTAAAGAGATTTTAGATAAGCTAGAAGACATGTTTGAAGACCAAGTTTCCTTGACCTGATAGTTTGTCATAACTAGCTTGATGAATGCCCCATAAAAGCCCAACACTATGGTCAAAAACCATATGATTACTTTTATGGGCTACTTTACCGAGGCCACAAAAAATGAGGCCAATTTGGACCAGAACACCCAAATAGAGATGGTGTTCAAAAGCCTATCCAAGGATTTTGCTTGTTTTTGGGCCGTTTATAACCTTGGGAACAAGAATCTGATGCTTACACAACTTATGAAAGAACTATAGTCGTGTGAGTTGATGTTGAATGGCGGCTAACCAGTCTAAAGAGCGGAAGAAAATATAACCGTCACTTTTTCCTCAAAATGGAAGAGAAAACACATTAAGAAATGTAATGCCAAGGTCTCTCGGCCACCATAAGTGGAAAGGAAGAGAACCATGAAGCCTAAAGACTTATCTATGTCTAAATGTTTCTTCTATAGTAATAAAGGGCACTTCAAGGCTAACTATAAAGAGTGAAAAGAATACCTAGCTACCAAAGGCAAATGTATGAAACTCTTCATGATAGAAAATTGTTTAGTGGAGGATTCGATAGACTGTTGGGTCGTTGATTTGGGAGCCACTAATCATGTTTGTGTTTCTCTATAGGGGTTCAAGAAGACGAAAGATCTTAGAGATAAGAGATTATTGTTGCAAACCGAGAATGAGACAAGTGTGCAAGTTGAAGAAGGGAGAGATGTACATCTTTATTTTGATAATTTTAGGAAGATTATTTTAAGAAACATTTTCTATATACCAAGTTTCAAAAGAAACTTAATTTCTGTTGCATGTTTATATAAAGACGACTAGACCATGACTTTTAGGGTTCGTTTGTTTGATTCAAAATGGTTTTTGGAAAATGGCTTACTTTTCTAGAAAAACTAATATTTTTTGGTGTTTAGATTAATCTGTGTAAAATATTTTCTATTGTTTGGCAGATTTTCTGAAAATCTTTTATAAAAACTGTTTTAAATGAAACAAAGATAAATTAAGGAATTTATTGTCTTTTCATTGTTGAACTGAGTTTATTTTATACCTATTAAATTTATATTTTACATTGTTTTTGTATATATTGCAATGATTTATTTATAAATAAATATGTCAAATTAAATATTGAGAACTAGTGCCAAAGAAAATATTCAAAGAGAAAAAAATCAATTACAAAAAGAAATTCCCTGATCTAAGAAAGTAGGTTACACAAGAATATGTATATCTAGTTTTAGTGGACCCTTTTGCATTAGTTGAAATAACCATGTTGGATGCAGACCATAGTTTTGACCTTAACATGATTGAATAGCCAATTGTGGTTCTAAATGTCATTAGTTGAGTATCCAAGCAATTATTGTAGTCAGTTCTACTTAAAAGACTGCGTTGCTCACTAATTTCCTTTTTTAATAGAAAGGCTAAAATACAATCCAAGGAACTACGTTACACCCATAAATCTGCTCAAACACAAGGGATGTAACCAATACTTAGACCAAGTCCTCTGAAAAAAATGACAGGATTTTTTTCTTGAGTCCGATAAAACTAAATTTCTAATTTAACAAGCCAGAAGATATCCACCCATAATCCGACAATTAGCAAAGATAGCAAGATGGGAATCACAACCTTATTATTTTGTTCATGAAAATAAGCTACTTTAAGGAAGTTGCTAATCCAGTTATTGAAATAATTTGTTTTAACCAACAGTCCAAAACAAAATCAACACACAATAGTTTCGTATAAATGTAATTGAAATTCCCATTAGCGCATAACTTAAAATGAAAATGAAATTATCAAATCCAAGGCTTAACCATCTCTAGCACATGTGACAAATTTTCCAATGCATTAAAAAGCTTGAACATGAAATGACAAATTAATCTACTGTCTGCAACTTTTGTAACCAAAGAGAACCATCACCAATTCAGGCATGATAGTTTCCCTAACTATCTATGTTTCACTTCCTGCCATGGGTCCTAACTGGCTGTTTGTTCCTATTCTTGACCCCAGATTTGGCTACCTTAAGGCTCCTATTGACAGCACTAAGTTTTGCAAGGGCTGCCTTCTTCAAGTCCGGTCAGTAGTGATTATCTGTAACCTGAAACCATCATCAAACTAGTAGCAATCAGTAGAAGGCTCATATTCCTCAACTCTTCATCCATGGATATAAGTATATTAGCCATAAAAGAAAAAGACTAATTCAAGACATTCAACAAGGAATACAACTCTTGATAGATGATATCAATAATTATTGTTAGCAAGTGGCCAATAGCTGAGCAAACAAAGGATAGAATGTCAAGCAAAACAACTACGATAAAACCAAATTTAAAAGGATGGTTATAGGCAATTATTCAAACCTAAAAGTAACTTAAAAACCCAAAAAATGATCACCAAATAGAATATTACACACATATTTGAATGCGAACTTTTGTTATCATGGAGTCCATAGGTAATTGTTCTAAGATAAAAGTAGCTTTACCAATAGGGATCATCAAAATAGAAGATTAAACATATATTTACACGCTGGCTTGGGTTGGCATGGGTTATTCTAGATAGACATTATTGAATATTATCATTACAGCTAAACATAAGAACTTAAAAGACTTCAAACTAATGCTTGTCAAGCACATAGATTAAATAGAAGCTAAAACTACACATTAGTGCATTTACTAGTAAAACAAATTCATGGAATACCTGATTGACAACAGCCTTAGCCATCCTAGGAAACTCTTTTCTCATAACAGATTTATGAAGCAAACTTGCATGTTTGTTCTGCTTATTAGTCTTTGAGGTGGCAAGCAGCATTGACTCTTTTTTCATATCAATTTGCTGTAATAGTCGAATTAAAGACATGGTGCTAAAGGGCATTGCTTTGCCCATTATTACATTGTTACTAGCTTTGGGAATCCAGGCTGGGTTTTCAAAGAATATTAGCAAAGCCAGTTTCCCAAAGGGCTTCATTTTTTTCTAGAATAAATCACAACCCTTCCCCGATAAGTACAAAAAATAAACAAAAACAATTCACAATTTTTTTCATTCTTACCTTCGAGAGAGGAAGATGAATGCCATTGCCGACTGGTGGTGCAGTGCATATTTTGACAATGAAAGGTGAAGATTGGGAAAATCAAAGATGAACGCCGGCGATAAGGGTTGAGAACTGTTGCTAACAGACAGCAAGCAGTAAACTAGGGTGGCCAGGATGGGGGTAGGGGGTAGAGGAAGGGGAAGAGGCTTCTTTTCTTGAAAATGTCTTACCAAAATTAAAAAGGTAAGGCATTTTCCTAAAATAAATATTTCTTTTCTTGTGTTTTGTAATAGGTTTTACCGTGGAAAATCATTTTAGCCAAACAAACATTGGAAAAGGCTGAAAAACTTTTCCGTAAAATCTTTTACAAGTAAAAAAACAAAGCCTTAATAATGGAATTACAATATTTAGAAATTGCAATCTTATCTATAATGGATGGATCTCAAATGTAACACCCTTAACCCATAGCCGTCGCGAAATAGGGTTACAGAGCATTACCATAAAAATGTAACTTAAACCATTCGTTTACAAATATTTCATAAATCATAGCATAATTCATCCAAGCCCATGTATATCATCCCTTATTCGAGCCCTCGAGGCCTTAGAAACACTTTAGAAATGATTCGGGATTAAATCGAAAACATTTTGAACTTTATGAAAAAGATAAAAAATTTCACACTATAAAGGTCACATAGCCGTGTGACCAGGCCGTGTGACTCACACAGCTGAGACACACGCCCGTGTCTTAGGCTGTGTGGCATTAGAAGTAGGGACACAAGGTTGAGTCCCAGCCAGTGTCCGTGCCCGTGTAACTCTTTGACTTGGTTCACGTGGCCAAGCCACACGCCCGTGTCTTAGGCCGTGTGGTTAATAAAATGACCAAAATCAAGCTTCCTCACCATTTAAAACACAAACCTACAAGCCACTTGTACATATACACAAAGCCTTTAAACATACCTAAAACGTGTATAATAAGACTAATTCGAATAACCAATATGCTATATAAGGCACTTCAGAAGCAAGCACTCAAATAAACTACATGCCATTATAACCATGACCAAAGCATCAAAATCTACCGATAAAATTGATAGATAGTGTGATGGATCTCCGACTAGCTTTCAACTTGATTGAGCTTCCGATAATCTGTAAAGTAAGAGAAAGATAACCTACACCGATAAGCAATGAATGCTTAGTAAGCTCGTATAAACTTTAAACATAACATTCTAATTCAATAATGAAATTTATTGGTTAAATAGAAACCTATATCAATGCCTCAAGATTTATCAAACCATAATTATCAACTCACAATGGAATAAGTCTATCAACACTACATATACTTATCATTCCTAGCATAGTAGGACTTCATAAGACTTTGAACCATTCCATTTACTTACTTTCCATTGCGTTTACTTACTTTAGCTTAAATAAAAACATCAATTCATTAATTAGCATATTTGTTCATGAACTACGTATATTCATCCATAACATACGTAAACTTCTCACATACAAGTACATCTTTCCACTCATCATTCCCTTTTATTTCATCATATTTCATTTCAATTATGAACTTACCATTTTCATTACCTTTTCATACTCGTTTCATATGCATAACACACAAGATATAAGAATAACATCAACCCTGACTACGATCTAGTGCAATTAACATAGCTATTTTGGAATCAACTGCATGATAAACCATTTCATAAGAAATTACATACTTTAATTTATTCCACCTTTTCTTGTACATAAGCTTATTACCAATTGAGCACTTACCGTTCCAATGTATTTCATTAAGACTAAGCATGATATAATCCAATCATAAGCTTGGCACAAGCCTAAGCATCATCCACAACTCATGTTAGAGCATCAACTCATAAATCACTTGAAATAACATAAGGTAACTCATATACATGAACAACATCATTTGAAATCTTCAATTTCATGAGCGTAAACCTACTTTCATTGAACATTACCTTTTCATTCCTTTTCATAAATTCATGACATAAGTCATTTGGATACTTACCATTCCTTCCCTTTTTATGTCCGTTAAACCACTTAGAATAATATCGAATACACGGGAAAGCTCACACAAAGTGTGCTAAACATATAGTCGTAGCTCATATGAGCTATAAAATGGGCCTGCTTACACAAGCTGACGGTTAGAATGTAAGCTACATGATGTTTCTCACACAAATTGTCGAGTATCCAAAACTAATGCTAGACCTCAGCCATCGGTAGGATATTCAAGACCAGCACCCGAAACATGGTAACCTAGGTCTGCTCACACAACCTGTTGGTTAGAACGTAGCTACACGGTGCTGCTCACACAAGCTGTCGAGTATCCGTAATAAATGTCGAAACTCAGCTACCGGTAGGACATTCAGGACCAGCACTTGAAACATGGTAACCCTAATGACATGTCATTTGTATCTTATATATTCCTAAGGTTCAAACGGGGCTTGATAGTCGTTGTACATTGTTGTATTTCCACCATTTCTTTACAAGATAAATTACATGATAACTTATATATATTGATTCAATCACAATAGAATCACATAGTAACATTCAATTTAATCATCATTATATAGAATGCAGTTCATACGAACTTACCTGACTAAAATACAGAAATATCAAAGTATAGGGGCTTTTTAGTAATTTTACATTCTCCTCGATTTTCTACTTGATCTTGATCTAAATTAATAATTTCATTCAATTTATAACTTTAGATAGTAAAACAATTTATTTTATGCAAATTATTCATTTTTGACATTTTTACAAAATTGCCCTAACATTTTACTTTTATTCAATTTAGTGCCTAAGCCTAAAACATGCAAATTAACCATTTTTTATTCCAACCCATGCCAACCAAATATTCATGGCATCCAATACAGCCCATTTTTGCAACAATTTCACAACAAATCTTTGTATTTTCTACTATTCCAACAATTTAGTCCCTAATAAAAAATTCATCAAAATTACTTAACAAAATACTTATAAATATAAATAATACCTCAAATTAATCATTTAAGATCTAAAATTGCATGGATTTATCAATGGAAACATTCAATATCTTTAACAGTTTCAAAATCAAAGGTACGGGCTAGCTGGACCTAATTGCAACGATCTCAAAAACATAAAAAAAAAGTATTAGAAATGGGGCTAAAATCACATACCAATCTAGAATTTGAACTTGCCGAAACCTCCATGCTCAAAAATGACTTCTTCCTCCATTAACATTCGATGGAGAAGAATTGTAAAAGATGATAAAGCATTTTGGTTTTAATTTAATTTAATTTAATTATCAAATTACCATTTTAATCTTTGTTATTAATTAAATTTAACACCAAATCCATGCACATGATTGTTCTCTAATTCCATAAATGGTTTATTTACCATTTAAGTCCATTTTCCTTTATTGGATAAGCCATTTAATCACTCAAATCAAATAGTGATAAAAATTTACAACTTTTACGATTGAGTCCTTTTTAATTATTTAACTATCGAAACATTAAAATTTTTCAATGAAACTTTAATAAAAACTTTATAACACTCCGTAAATATTTATAAAAATATTTATGGCTCAGTTTATAAAAACGAGGTCTTAATACCTCATTTTCTAAAACCACTTGACTTTAGGGTCTTACCACTTGAACTTAATTAATCATTTGAATAACATAAATTACCATATCAAAAAAATTTAAAAACCATAATTGACTCGTAAATATTCGTAAATAATATTTACGTACTTACTCATCGGATTTGGTGGCCCCAAAACTACTCTTTCTGACACCACTGAAAAACAAACTATTACATCAATTAATCTCTATTTTATCAAACCAAAGATGTACACACTACTTGAGACTAAAATATAGAATAAAATACTAAAAAATTCTCACTCTAATGAGATGTACCTTTGGCATTTGAGACTTGGTCATATTAACCGAGCAAGAATAACAAGACTTATGAAAGATGACATCTTAAGTTCGCTTAAAGAAGTTGATATTCCACAATGTGAATCTTGCTTGAAAGGTAAGATGACTAAGTGATCTTTTAATGTAAAAAAAACGAGGGCCGAAAAACCTATAGAACTTGTGCACAATGAAGTATGTGGCCCCATGAGCGTTAGTGTAAGATATGGTTATGAATATTATGTAACATTTATTAATGACTATTCTAGATATGAGTATGTATACTTAATACGTCGCAAGAGTGAAACCTTTGATATATTTAAAGAATTTTGTGCGAAAGTGGAAAAATAACTAGGTGTACCCATAAAGACACTTTGGTTTGATCGAGGTGAGAAACATTTATCTGATGAGTTCTTAAGGTACCTTATAGACAATGAGATTCTATCCTAGTTAACCACGTCGGACACTCCATAATAGAATGGGGTGGCAGAGAGAAGAAACCGAACGTTGTTAGACATGGTACGTTCGATGTTAAGTTATTCGAAACTGCCAATCTCTTTTTGGGGATATATTGCACAAACAAATTGCTATATTTTGAATGATGGGCCAACTAAGGTAGCATCTAGGTTTTATCATTTTTGGATTTGGGGATGCCCAACCCACGTATTGGACAAAGATGCGAGATAGTTGGACTCACGAATAAAATTGTGCATGTTTTAGGATATCCAAAGGGAACAAAGGGTGATTTGTTTTATAACCCTAAAGAGAAAACTGTTATAGTGTCAACTCATGCTACTTTCCTTTAAGAAAGATACATGAACGAATTTAACCTCAGGGTAAAGAGGTACTCGAGGAAATTTTGGGAAATATACAAAACATTATTAAAATGGTTCCTGAACCAACTCTTAATAGTATACCTGTAAATGATCAGTAGCATAGGGCGCTTCGTCATAGTAGGAGGGTTTCTTGTAGGCCTGAATTCTTCCAATCTGGCAGAAGTGTTTTTAACATTTAGTTTGGCGAACAAGAAGGTAATGACCCACTCACATTGCCACACTCGATTTCCCTTAATTTCTAAAATTAGGAATAATTGGGGATTAAATTGAAAAATATCGTAAGTTGGCAGTTTCTACTGAAAATTCAGGAAAAATTTAGTAGTTGTTTTAGACATAGTGAAGTTCCAATTCTGGTTTGGTTGGATGAGAACCAACTAGTTCGTTAGTTGGAGACAAAATGATTACCAATAGACGGTTTTTATAGGGTTGATAATCGTGGGTAAAGGGCTATAAATAGCTGAGGAATAAATTCCTAGGGGTAATTCTTCTCAGTTCTACTTAATTTTCTTCTATCTTCAATTTTTTCTTGGTTGCTCCAAATAAAAGATGATTACGGGGAGCTCTGCATGGAGTAGTGATCATGGGGTTTAATTCAGAAAAGTAGAGAATCCAGTAAGCTAGTAAGGTTCTAAGTCCTTCAGTGTTCATAAATTTAAGAAGTTATAATTTTCAAAATTATTGAGGGGTTTTGCTTGTTTCTAGAAACTAAGTTTTTAAGGTGAAATTGCTAAGTTTAATTTATGACTTTGGTTGTCATGCTTAGTTGTTAAGAGAATGAAAGCTTTGGCATTCGAAAAAGCTAAGCTAATGAAGCAAAGAAGCATCAGGTGAGTTTCTATACTTCGTACATGGATGTGCTTTACATGCTATGTATGCACAAAGATTAGTATGTACATGAGTATTCACAAGTGTGTCGGTCTGCATGAAATGATTATGGTACTATACAAAAATTTAATGTACTCCACGTTACTATGTTATGTGATAATATGTATGTGTTTGTGTGTGTATGAATTATGGACTATAGAGGGAAATGGAGTTTTTGTTAGATTCCACAATCTGATGTTGTTGGGGCAAACCGTGATATGCGAAGGGGACACTGCGATTTTCAAGCATCAAGGTTAAAAGTGACGAAATGGGGGAATGGGTGGATTGGATAGGGAAATTAAGTTTCTGTTAGATTTCACAACTCAGTATTGCTGGCGGTAAGATCCTTCGGGGTGACACTTCAAAGAGGTTTAAGGTGTAAGACCATAGCTCGACTATGACAACATAGAGAGTCTGTCGGGACATTAAACGAGGGGTAGTTCACGAGACAGTAAAAACAAGATAGTTCGTCGAGACATTAAATGCGAGGTAGTTCGTGAGGACAATAAATATAGGGTAGCCGCCAAGATAGTTATCATGGAAAATCATGTAGCAAGGAAAAAGGATTAGAAGAAAATATAGGAGTTTGAAAGAAAGAGATAGCTAGTGGGCTCGAATAATCTACCAAAAAAGGAAAAAATATTATAAATGAGAAAAGTCTGCCAAAGTAGTAAACAAGAAAGTCAGTGGGGTGTAGGGTGGTAACCTAGCTAGAATCTGTTATGGGAATGATGTGTTGATAATGCCTTATATTGAGGAAAATAAAAGAGGATTTATCCATGGTTTGCAGGTAAAGATTCACCATTAAGAATCGTCAGGAAGTACTCAAAGGAATTCTGTGCATTAGTGGAAGTCCTTGGTAGGTTAATGAGAAGATTACTCCCAGTACAAGGCTTCGATAAAAGCGTAGTTATATAGGGAGGTTCTATAAAAAGGGTGTTAGTTGAAACATAAAGATAGAAAGAGGTATTAATAAGGATTATCCAAGTGGCAGATATTTCTGTCAACACTGTTCCTCTTTGAGGCGAAACTATTGTCGGTACACCTACCATAGAATTAGTTCCGTAGGGAACCATCATATAAGAGAAATTGTAAACTTGAATTGACATTCAGGTAACAGTCCACTGGATACTATAGGCCAAAACGAGCCACTATAGACAGACATGTTACATCTTTAAAGTAAGGTATCACAAATAGGGTGGATTATGAGGAAGTAATCCAAACAAGTTTTCAACCTAAGTGTTGGGTGAACGAGATTAGTCCGCCAGAGTGGTGTGAGTTCTTCTTAATTAACCTGAATGATGGAATGGTAGCAAGTCCCTCATGACCTTAATAAGAATAAGGAGTCTGCCAAGGACTAGTCAGATTTGGGATGTTCACTTAAGAAAACATAATAAAGGGTCATTAGGATGGAAGACAGAAGGGCTACCTTATAAGTATATTGTGGATAATAGAATCTATACTGGTAATCGACCACCAAAATTTGTAATTAAGGATTTAACAAAAAAGTTTTGAGCAGATGGATATTCGTAACAAGGGATGGATGAAAGAAAGAATGCATGTGAAGAAAAGGATAGAGTCTGCAATTATGGTGAAACATTTGAGAAACCAGCAAAACTAGTCAAATGGTCATAGGATTAACTAGGGAAGATCACTCAACGATCTTTCTGCCAATATAGGAGTTCGAAAAATGAATCAAAAACTTCCATTCCAGATTAAGAGAATTTGTTCTGAAACGATCAGGAAGTTTAATCGTGTTTAGTTTCTTTCCATTTACTACCTCTGCAAGACGAAGTCAATTTTTGAGTAATACAGTAAAGAAACTGATTAAGTTCTTTTGAACTTACAAAAATTTTGGCCTATGTTTGCAAGACTCGTGGTTGATTAAGGATCATAAGGAGGGACCAAGCCAGACCGTGTTAGATTGAGGATCATTGTCGGTATGGGGTCGCATATAGGAAAGGGTACCTTCAGAGGCTTTGCCTCGAGGTTATAAATATTTTAATTAAGTAGTTTCCTAGACTTAAATCTTTCAAGATAGTCAAATTAAGTTTGGTTTAAGGTTTCTATTGTAAGAAACATTCGAAATAAAGTAATAAAGTAGTTTGACAATTTTTCTGATTAAAATATTAGATTCAAACCAGTTCAATTGTGTCACTCCATACCTAAACTCGGTGATCAGGCTGGGTAAAGGCGTTACACACATATGATGAAGCGATGCAGAGTGCTGATTCCAAGCTCTGGGAAATAGCTCTGAAAGTTGTGATGGACTCGATGTATTTCATCTCAATATGGGAAGGGATAAACTTATCGGAAGGGATAAAACCCATAGGGTGTAAGTGGATCTACAAAAGGAAAAGAAATGCGAATGCAAAATTGGAAACTTATAAGGCCAGACTTATAGAAAAAGATTATACTCCGAAAGAAGGTATCAATTGCATAGAAACCTTCTCTCCAGTTGCCATGCTCAAGTCAATCCACATATTGTTATCCATTACGATAACTCTTGATTACGAGATCTGGAAAATGGGTGTCAAGACAACGTTTTTGAACGACTCTCTTGAAGAGAGCATCTAGTTGATGAAACCCTCCCGATATATAGCAAAAGGAAATAAGTATAAAGTTTACAAACTTCTTAGATCTATTGATGGACTTAAGCAAGCATCCCGCTCATGGAATCAAAGATTTGATCAAGTGATTAAAACTTTTGGATTTGAGCAAAATGTAGATAGGCCTTATGTTTACAAACATTTAGGGGATGAAAATGTGGTGTTTCTCATTCTATACGCCAATGACATTCTACTCATTGGGAATGATGTAGGGGTATTATCATCGGTTAAATTGTGGTTAACCTAATAGTTTAGCATGAAGGACTTGGGAGAAGCTAATTTTTTTCTAGGCATTTGAATCCTAAGGGATCTAAAGAACAAAGTGATAACACTATCTCAGGCTTCATACATAGATAAGTTATTGGAGCATTATTCAATGACCGATTCGAAGAAGGGAAATCAACCCTCTGTATCGAGATTTCATCTCTCTTTGGAAGACTGTTGTAAGATAGCGAAAGAATGAAAGAACATGAGAAAGGTTCCTTATGCTTCGGCAGTAGGAAGTCTCATGTATGCTATGTTAAGTACACACCTAGATATTTGTTTTGCAGTGGGTTTGTGAGTTGATATAAGGTGAATCTAGGACCAAGACACTAACAAGTAGTTAAGCACATACTCAAGTATTTATGGAGAATGAGGATTGCTTGTGTATTTCGGAGGAGATCTTACTCCTATCGGATATACTATTCCGACTTCAAAATGTGCCAGGATTCGAGAAAATCAAGATTGGTCCGTGTTTTGTCCTAAACAGCGGGTCTATAGTGTGAATAAGTATCAAGAAGGTTTGCACTGCTAACTTCACTATGTAGGGCCGAATATGAGGTATGAGAAAAGCTATTGCATTGTAATAGTGTGGATATGGCTAAAGCTCAAAGAAAACACATAAAGGACAAAACACATTTATAAAAAGTATCATAAGGGAGATGGTAGTGTTTGATGGAATAGTGGATGTAATAAAAAATTGCATATGAGAACAAACCTTGGGGATTTGTTTTGCTAAGACTCTACTAGATAGAAAGTTCTTTGGGAAACATATAGAGGGGCACAAGAATACGAAACATGACTCATCTACTTCACTAGGACAAGTGGGAGATTGTTGGATTTGGTGCCCTAAGTGTATTATATTCATCTAAGTACACTTATTATTTTTCGAATAGATTGGTTAATAAAATTATTCATTAATTACATTAGTGCTTTTTATATTGTCCTCACATTTGCACACAAAGCAAAATGGAAGAAAATGTTGCTCACTAGTTGTTTAATGTTTAACTAATATTAAGCGGTATTACGTGGTCGAATCGTAATACGAAAAGACAACCTATATTAGTAGATGAACCTAAACATGTCCTTAGTCTAATAAAAAATAGCAAACCAATTGAAAGACTAATATGTCGTCTATCAAGTCCAATAGGGGAGATGCCTTGTCTTGGGCATCGGAGTGGATTTCTCCTAGAAGATAGAGACATATATGTGATTGACTGGACTGACAATACATCGGACTGGACCCAATTATAATAGATCCTAAATCTGTTTATGGATTTGCTCATTTGTGACATTCATAGTATGACATACCTAAATCTTGAATGGATGGTGGACTATGTATGCATGACTCGTACACTTTGGTGTAAGTAAAAGCTTGAGTTCAAATAGATAAGGAACTGAAAGTTGGTGCGTTGGGTGTAGGACTTCTACAGTATGTAGCATCATTCACAACAGTAGAATTCATTGCCTGAGGCATGGGTAAATGATATCCTGTCATTGGCATTAGATAGTTCATGAAAAGTAAACATGGCCATGGGTTTTTCGTCTTTGTGATGAATGACTTAATTATTATTCGATAGTATTTGACTTTTCATGAAGGAATATGTAATGATTGCTATGAGATAAAATAGGATCATATTGGGAGAACGAATATTATCCCAAAGAGATCATGGATACCTTATGAGGGTAATATACTTATGAAAACATAATTGGACTAGCACTAAGTAGTTGCTTTTGTAATGGTATGTTGCTAGGGAGAGCTCAGTCGCAATACTATTGTGGAATGACTTCGTGACTAATCGAGTTTATACTTAATAGGCGAAAAGGCAAAAATTAATTATAAATCATTTGAGCCCTATTACATATGTCCTATCGGTCCCTCCGCTATCTCATTGAAACTAGAAATGAATTGCGTGTTTGAATAGAAATAAACATAATGAATAGATAAAAAGGAATGGGAAACATTTAAGAATGACTATAGTTTTTTCCGAAATTGAAAAATGGAATCATTTGGAGACTATAGTTTTTTCCGAAATTGAAAAATGGAATCATTTGGAAATGAATGTAGGTTTCCAAAATGGAAATGAAAATGGAAATGGAAATGATTCATTTGCAATTCGATATGGATTACTTACAAATGACCGATAGAATGAGTTTATGTTTTTGAGCTGTTTTGAAGCCCGAAAATGAAAATAAACAATTTGATCACAGTGAACATGTTGAATTGTGAAATATTAAACATATTTTCTCGAAATTTTACCAGGGGTAATATTGTCAAAATTTTATTGGAGGTAAAATAGGGATGAGAAAGTTGTTTAATATAGAATATTAAAGTTTATTTTGAGAAATAGTAAAATTGAATCGGGTTGGATTACATTACCGAGTACTGGATCAAAAGACCTAGGAAGTACTCGTAATTAGACTTAGTGTGAGAGAGGCCCAAAACCCCTTATATAACATGAAACGGTCCACCATCAGTAGGAAGTTTTTTTTTTCTATTTGAAATAAACCACTATAACTCAACAAGGGTTCCACCTCTTTTTATAAATAGATTGCACCGTTAGGGCATAACACACAACTTTTAGAGATTGTTACTCTACCGTAAAATAGAGAGAATTTATTCTCAACTATCGAATATATTTTTCAAGAATAACAATTCTACCGATTTCTATTAAAGAAGAGAGGATTTTTGTTTTCTCCTCAAATAAAAGAGAGAAAACTTTTTCTAGTTTTGTGTTTTGATTCAATTGGTTCGAGCCAACACTCGAAGTAGTTTGTGGTACGAGAATTGTGGAGAACATAATTTGGTTGAAAGCCTAGAAAAATGAACTTCTGCTAAGCTAGAAACACAAGTATGAGTTCGGTTGGGGTTTATTGCTATAAATATCACAAACTGAGTCAAATTTTAAATTTTTAATTTTCTCTGTGAAAGAAAACCGTTTTTAAACTGGATTTTTTCCAACACTAAAGTGTTTAAATTTTGAAATTGATGCGAAAATTCTTTAATTATAGATATTAGTGGGTCATTGGATGATGTAATTGAGATCAATTTTGAAATTAAAGTTCAAATTTGAAATATGGAAATTTCGATTTTAGGGGCTAAACTGAATAAAATAAAAAACTTTAGGGGCATTCAAAAATTGAAATTGAACTAATCCAGGTATAAATTATGATATTATAAACTGTTTGGAGTGAAAAAATTGAATTGAATTGAATTGAAATATCGTTTAGATAAGTAATTAAACCAAACTAAGAATAATTGGGGAAAAGATAAAATTATCGATTAGTTCTTGCAAATTAACTTGTTTTCTATTTTGACTAGGTAAGTTCATATGGTATGATTTTATTTAAATTATTATATATTTGAATTATGAATTTGTGTATGTTTGATAGTAATTTGAATTTATTTACAATTTGGTACAAAATGTGATATATGAACTAAATCGTAAAGAAATGATAAATTCATTAGGATGAATTGCAACTTGATATATTTAATGAATTGATAGTTGATAATGACTGAACAAATCATATTGGTGTGAATTTGATTGATTATTGAGATAGATGATTAAATTGAATAAAATTGAAAATAGTATAACATAGTGAAATGGTGAAATTGGCTTGGGATTAAGATGAATCATGCTATGCTATGAATGAAATGATATGTTGATTGACAAATTAGTGGTATTGAGATCGATAGAATGAGAATCAAACTTATAGTTAAATTGGATTATTAGTTACCCTATTAACTGTTCAAGTAGTGTCAGATATAGTTGGCATGCCATAGGATCAGAAACTGAGTAAAACCATTGTTGTTGGACAATCCAAGGTGATAGACATTATTATTAAGTCATCGTTGTCGGGCAACTTGGGGTGACAGATTGATTGAGTCGAGAAAATCATTGAGGCTGGGCAATTTAAGGTGGTATTAAGTTTTGATATAGCGTCTTCGTTGTCGAGAAAACTATTGATACCTATGAATTTACTTAGGATTCGATATGCTTACCCCATTGTTTTCCCTTTTTCCTGTAGATTCTCAACTTCTGGAATGTGTCAAGTGGATCGTCAAGAAGCTTAAACTATCTTGTTGTTGATTCGGTAGTCTTTTAAATGTTTTAAAGTTTGGGTATGTGGCATGTACATTGGTGTTTGTATATGTTAACTTGAAATGATAATTTTTGCTTGCAACCTTTATAATCCTTGATTATGCTAAGGTTGGATGAATGATTATAGTTGAAGAAGTTGAAATGGTAAGTTTAAAAGTATTATAGTTTAGGTAAGATTTACTTTTGAATGGATGACTAGTTCATTTAAAATGCATATGGTTGAATGTGATTAGGTTGGTATTTAGTATGATGTTTCAATTAGTACATGAATGACATATGGAATGACATGATTAAAAATTGTTAGGAATAGTTAAAGTTGAAAAATGAATGACTTAGTTGGTTTGCTTGAATAACATTGAAATGCATAAGTATGATTGATGAATTTGAATTGAATATCTTGTAAGAAACTTAAGTTGAATTTTTAAGCTTATTTGGTACGATTTTGGATATGTTTTTGGACTATTTGAAATTGATTTTTGATTTATGAAATGTTAGTTGTGATGGAAGCATTGAAATAGGTACCAAATGACCTAAATTGTACAAAAAATAGAGTTCATATCGTGACACCGAGAGATGGTCATTGCGATGAGCTTTGGACTTCAGGCCACAGTGTGACAAGGAACCCCGTTGTCACAATGAGGCCAAGTCACTATGTCGTGACGAGGAAGTCCTCCACGTCGTGACGTCACCTTAAAATTTTGAAAATTTACAATTTAGTCCTATTTCATGCTCGAGTCAACAAAAGAGCTTTAATAAGCTCGATTGAGACTCGAAAAAGATTGTATATCATAATGTGAATGTGTTTATGATGTAATTGGATGATTGAATAATTACTTTATGATTGATGATAATTGCTCCAGTAACGAATGTTGCTTCTTGTAGCTGGGACCTGACGATCATGTCGATCGAGAGGTGTTACATAACTCTTAGTCTCTATTTATAAAGAAGATTACAAGAGTCTCAATGGAAAAAGATGCAACTGAATAATAATATTTTAATTGGAAAATAGGCTCTCACTAGGAGAGCACGTGTGCATAAAAAAATTTTATAAAAAAAATTTAAAAATGTAGTTTTAACTACAAGTGGACAGTGTCCGTTGTAATATTTATAGTGTCTAATGGAACACAAAAGTATTCCAAGGGGTCGAACCCAAAGTGAGGTTTTTGAATCAATTTATTAACCTTCGATTCAAAGTTTATAATTCCTGGAACTCACTAAGTTGAATTTGAACTTAACTAGTTTCCTTCATCCTATTTTTAGGTACCTTAGGTCTCACTTCGAACTTATAAAAAGGGACTTAGCCAGATCATGGCCTCATTTGTGTGCCACTTCTTTGTTTAAATTTTGTAACATGTACATATTGGGGCAGCTCTCAGGCTTGGCTAGCTAATATCTTACTTTTGTTGTATTTAGTGAATCTGGTTCGTACTCTCTTAAAGTTTTGTATAAGTTGTATATTTGTGGCACATCGCCAAACATATTCTCACTATGTAAATAATATTTTTTATTTTTATAAATTTATGCTTTTGTTTAGAGTTAAACAAACCCAAAGTTCTCTAAGTGAAATTTAAACTTGGTTTTCATTTTTTCATGCTGATCTCAACCTCTTCGGTAACACCTTGGTTTGTCGGTTGATAGGTTAGACTAGACGGGTGTTACACTTCATCTTTCTCTTCTTTTCCACCCCTCTCCATTAGAGAAGAGACAAATCTTTCTCTTTTCACATTTCTTATCTTTTCTCAAATTTTATTGAAAGTTTCCACTACCCAAGCCATTTTCTTGCTAAAATCTTGTAGAAAACTCATTCTTAAACATAGTTTCATTCATCTACACCACTGGAATCATGAGTTTTCATGAGCTAAAGAGGGAAAGCTTGAGTTAGAGTGAGAAAGTGGAGAACAAGGTAAGAGAATGTATCCTTTTCATCTCCAATATGATTATTTAAGGTTATTTTGTTCAAACTCTTCATGAATGTGATTATTGACATTTTTTGTTATATGTGTTGTTGGAGAAGAAAGAGTTGACTAGTTGGTGTTGGAGCTTTGAGCAAGAAAAGTAAAGGATTTTGGTGTTTTGCTCATTCATAGAGAGGTAAGTTCTTAAGGAACTATTCTTACCTTTTGAAATTAATATTGGTGAACCTTAGTGTTTAAAAGATTAAATGTTAATATGTGGTTAAATACGTGGTAAAAGAAATATTTTAATGAAAATAAAAGAAGAGATAAGTGTGAATTTACATAATCTTGGACTAAAAGTGATTGTGAAATATAATGTGCCATAATAAGAAATGGAGACAAAGTTTGACTTATATTATGATAGTTAGAATTTTAATGAGATTTACTAAGTTATGAAGAGAGGGATAAATTATGATGTCAAATTAACTACTAAATGATTTTATCTTCAAATGTGAAACTTTGGGGATTAAATGCATAGACTTGTGTAGAAACAAGAAATTGGCTAATGGGGA
The DNA here is from genome assembly GCA_013467495.1 of Gossypium gossypioides. Classification (NCBI taxonomy): domain Eukaryota; kingdom Viridiplantae; phylum Streptophyta; class Magnoliopsida; order Malvales; family Malvaceae; genus Gossypium; species Gossypium gossypioides. The sequence goes on from CM025146.1 coordinate 8,435,914, forward strand.
ATAATTTGGTATATATTTTTATGTGGTGTAACACCCTTAACCCATATCTGTCACCGAAATAGGGTTACAGAGCATTATCGTAGAATCATAACAAGAAAACATACATTTCCAATCATTTCATTAAACATATCAAAGTCCATTCACACACATGCATATCGTCCCTTAATCGAGTAAGCATTTAAGCTTAGTAAGTTCGTATAACATAAAACATAACTTACCATTTAATCACATCATAGGTAAGAAAACATGACATATCCCAACATAATTTGGCTAAATGCCTAAGCACATACATCAAACATGCTAGCCATGTAAATATATATATAAACCAATAAACATGGATGAGCACCACGTTTGATTAAGTTTCATATACATGTATCATCCATTTCATTTCTCAATATACCTTTTATCATCATTTCAATGGAATTCACATGTGTCCCTATAATAGTTCGTATCGAACTCTTACAATTTCATATCAAAATAATGCCTGTTGAACCATTTATAATACTGTGGGATACCCGGGATAGATCACACATAGTGTGCTAACTCATATAATTGTAATCTATCAAATCCTATACATGTATGCTCACACGAGTTGTGAAAATAGGCTTGCTCACATGAGTTGTGGGTCGAAACGTAGCTACAGGATGCTGCTCACACGACCTGTGGAGTATCCATAACACACATTGGACCTCAGCCACTGGTAGGACGTTAAGGACCAGCACCCGAATCATGTAAAGGCTTATGACATGTCATTTGTATCCTACGAATTCCTAAGGTTTAAACGGGGCTCGGTGATAATCGTACGTCGTTGGATATGCAATCGAATATACGTTTAGCAATTCATAACACAAGTATATTTCATTCAAAAGCATATATACACAATTTAATTACACGAACTTACCTCGACGAGTATATGTAGATACTGTGATGTGTAATCCGAGACTTTATCTTTGCCCCGATCTAAAGCCGTACGAGGTTTGTCTTGATTTAAACAGATAAATTTAGCTCAATTTAATATATAATTTATTCAATTTAACCCAAAATCATATTTTGGAAAATTACCATTTTGCACGTATACTTTTAATTTCTTTACAATTTAGTCCCTAGCTCATAAAAATGGAAATTTATGAAAGTTCACCATAACCCACTATAGCCGAATATCAATTAGTTCCCTAGCAAGCCATATAGTACATTTATTTCACAATTTCACCATCTAAACTTTTCTATTTCTCAATTTAATTCCTATTTGACAATTTCACCAAAAATTACTGAACAAAAGTTGTCTATCTATCAACAACTATTCATTTCCTGTCATCAAACATCAAAAACAACCTAAAGTCATTCATGGAAAAACTCAATTCTTTTAAAAATTTTACAAATTTGTCCCCAAGCTAGATAGATTAAGATACAACGATTTCGAAAACATAAAAATCATTAAAAACGGGACAAAAATCACTTACCTATGAGCAAGATGAAGTTGCCGAAAGTTTAATCTCAACAATGTCTTTCCCCAAGCCTTAATTTCGGTTGTAAGTGAAGAATAAATATGAAAGCTTGTTTTTATTTTATTTAATTTTAACTTTAATTACTAATTACCCAAATTAACCTTAAAAATTAATCAAAATTTCAATAATGCCAAACCATGCTCATCCACTAACACATTTTTGGACTAATTACTATATAAGGACTCTTACTTTATGGTTCCATAGTTGTTTAATACATGTAGCTACTAGAACACAACTTTTGCATTTTACGCGGTTTATTCCTTTTTATCAAATTGAGCATGTAAACGGTAAAATTTCTTAATGAAATTTTTATACAGTACTACTATCCTGCTGTACGAAATAAAATAATAACAAATAATTATTTTGACTTTAAATTTGTGGTCCCGAAACCACTGTTCCAATTTCACTAAAAACGAATTGTTACATAAATTCCCTAAGACAAGACAGCATGGGGGAAACTACACTCCATGTCCTAACAACAAGCCTACATGTCGCGAAAATGAACAAAATTCAGCACAGGTAAACTGTCCTCAACGTCGCGACAACCATAAGGGATGTTGTGACACTCTTGTGTATTCTGCGGTCTGAATTTTACTAACTTGTGACATGTTTTTAGTTAAATTTCGGTACATTCAAAATTCTTTAACTTCTCACTAACTATGAATAATATGCCTAACACAACTATAATGTTCAGCCTTTTTATAATCTTCCTTTAAGAATCAACAAGTTAAACAAATCTCTTCTTTCTCTCTCGACATTGTGAAAAGGGCAAGATTTCTTTATCGTTGTTAGAGAAGCTCAATAATCCCATAATAGAATACCATAACAAATCCAGGTTTGAGTAGTTCCAAATTATTGTATAACATTATGAATCCATTTGTTGAATTCCATAAAAACAACATAGAAAAATATCTACAACAATTGCCGCCTTATACTTTCATCCAAGAACAAGGTTTTGACCCATTGATGAGAAATTGCATAGGAGTGTGGGAAATTGCAACAAAAAGGGAATGGACTAACTTTTTCCTACCACCTTAAGAGACAATAATAATACCTGTTGTGCAAGAACTTTATCTCACACTAAAAGAAAGAGAAGCAAAAAGATCGTATTACGAGTTGTAGACATATGGTAAAGTTAGAAAGGTCAATGTTCTGGTAACTAAAAGAATTATTTGACAATTTTATGATGCTCTTTATAACTAAAAAGATCGTATTACCATGATTACTTGTACAAAATAGATCTTAGAGAGTTTTAAAACGTAGACATGGAAGAGGTTTTGAGGTTTTTAATAGAAGTGTAAGAAGTATGGACATATCAAATAGGAACAAAGATACTTGAGACATTCAATCAAGCACTAATGACTCTAAGAGCAAAATTATGGATGAAGTTCGTATATTCAAAATTTGGCCCACAGTAGAACTCACTGATATCAGCCCGATACATGCCATTCTAGTATATACAATCTTGTAAATGAAGCAAATATGTATTGGTACTTGGGATATATCAGAATATGATCGAGTGTGTAAGAAATAAAGCAAAAGGGACATTTTTTCCACACCTTTTACAGGGAAATGAGCATGTTATTACGTATGATATATTGTTGAATTTGTGATTGTTTGGTCGATTAAATTTGTGAATACTAAGATACCTAGGGATGACTTAAGGAATTGTTTGGTATACACCTAGAGCCAAAAAGCTAACCCTATTTATTCATCCTTAGTACCTATATTTGAGTCAAAAAACACTTCTTAATGAACCTTTATGCAAAACTCGAGGAAAAAATGTTAATTTGTATTTGCCCTTTTTCTTTGGTCCTGAACTGCACGATTATAGACGTCTAACCATACGTATTGAGGGTTAAGTAGATACATTATGGCAAATTTTGTAAAAATAAAGTGAAATAGGAAGGATTAGTGTGATATAGTGATTATAGGTTAGCCAATATGTGCAGCAAAAGAAAATTTCAGAAAGAAAATCAAAATGAGTAGAAAATGTTCTTGAAAATGAAAAGCATTTGTGAGTGAGAAATATATTGAAAAGGAAGAAAAAAATGTGACAAAATCACAAAAGTAGAAAACTTTTTCATTAGTGCATAAAAACTCGTGAGCTAGTCTTTGTTGTTGTATTATACTGTGATTTTCTATGTGTAGAAATAGAGAAGGTGAGAGAATAAGAAATAAGGAAGTGAGCGGGTAAATGTCACTAAGGTGGGAGAATAGGGAACAATACGATGTGTCAAACTATTATTGTGCTTGAAACTATTTTGATGTTTATTGTTATTGAATTCCATACCTGTCCTAAGCCTTAGAATGTTCCAAGCTGAAAAGCCCTATGTGACCTAGGTAGACTTCTTCACAAACTGACATCATATTAATAATGATATTTGCGACTGTTAGTATCTTGTTAGGATAATCCAATTACCTGTATATTTTATTGATGGATCAATACATTTGAAAACCTCAATGTTTGTATGCATTGTAATATACTGAACTTAGGTGTTTGATATGAAAAGTGGTAAGTCAACAATATATCATGTCAAGATTATGTGTAAATATGAAATGCCTAGTTATGTACTCCAAAATCAACATTTGTATTATATTTTCTCAAGGGTCTTCTTTTAATTTGAGGAGTCTTGTAACAGCCCTTTTTTCAATGGTGTCAGAAATAGTGGTTTTAGGGCCACCAAATTTGATGAGTAAGTTCGTAAATATTATATTTAATATTTTCAAGTAAAATATGCTTTTTAAAAGGGTTTTGATATGATAATTTATGTTAAATAAATGATTTATTAAGTTCAAGTGGTATGACCCTAAGGTCAAGTGGTTTTAGAAAATGAGGTATCGGGACCTCATTTCTATAAACCAAGCTATAAATATTTTTATAAATATTTACAAAGTGTCATTAAGGTGGTATTAAAGTTTCTTTGAAAAATTTTAATGTTTCAATAGTTAATTAATTAAAAAGGATTAAATTGTAAAAGATGTAAAATTTGAGCACTATTTGATTTGAGTGATTAAATGGTTAATTGAATAAAGGAAAATGAACTTAAATGGTAATTAAATCATGGTCAAAGTTTCCAGGCGGTGGTGTTATGATTGAATCCACTAGCTTTTGGATTAATTATTCTTTTAGTCCTAATTAGTTTAGGATTAAATTGTAAA
>CM025146.1:8463828-8477185 GCA_013467495.1 Gossypium gossypioides
CATGTTTATTTATTTTAATTTTTTTATTTTACTTATATTTTTATAAAATTTTGGAAAAAAATATTTTATAAACATTTTGAATTTTGGAAGATCATTTTAAATTGTTTTAATTTTTTTAGATGGACCAATTTTCACATTTTCAAAACTATTAGGGATCCAAAGGGTATTTACATCAAATTCTTATTTGAGTTATAAAATCCAAATCGACATAACTCACAAAACCCAAATTATTCGAGTTGATTAAAAAAAATTCAATAACTAAAAAATCTTGATTCGATTAATTCAAAATTCGAAAAACAAATTGATTTTTCGAATCGAATCAAGTTTTACTCACCCCTAACTTTTATTTGGGACGCAATTAGCTAATACATTCCCTCTTTTTATAGGGCTTCAACCACCATAGGTTACAAATATATAAATTAGAAAATTAGGGCACCCTGTAAATTCTTTAGGGGATACAAGCGAATAAATTCTTGAGAGTTTTGGGGGTTGTGTAACACCCCAGTTCCGGCTAGCTCAAGGTTGGCGCGTAGTTTTGAAATAGCCTGTTTGGTGAAGTGGTATCCGCCTGATAGTTTCCTTTGGCGTATAGAATAAGCATATTCCTAATACTGTTTAAGTCAAGGGTGGTTTAAGGATAGATCATTATGTTGGTTGGGATGAGATAACAACCAAGTGGAGAGATGACTATGAAAAGAGTACTCGCAAAAGGTGTAATACGTCATGTTATTGGAGTAATGGTGCTAGTTGCTTTGTAAGTATAGAAATTAGGGCCCCTCTAGTTAGGGTAACCAGATATTGTCCCGAGTGGACTCTTATTTACAATTACATTTACAATTGTAAACCACTATTGAAGATATTTTTGAAAGAGTGTGGCATGTGTCAAGTTTTATCAAGGGAACAAGGGTTTCATCTATAAATATATTAGTTAAATGAGCTAGGGAGAAAGGCATTTCATTTTTTTCTTTCTTTTGAAAATACTGTTCTGGCTTTCTTTGGAAGCCATTTATAGTTTGCTACCCTTAGGCTAGAACTAAAGATCGGATCTATAGCAGAAGATTTCATCATATCCTGGTAAGCATTTCAGTTATGCATGAGGAATCTCAAAAAGTAGGTCTGTCATATTTGGTGAACAATAAGATTAAAGAAAAATGGGCTTTGTATGGGGTTGTCAATGTTTGAGAAGAAGATGGTAATATGTATGTGAATGAGTTTTGATGATGTTTTAATGTTCTTTGAGCAGCTGTCAATTACAAGTCAAGTGTTTGGATCTGGCATTCGAGCTACTGTAAGTGAGTCTCCAAAGTGAGTCTTGTATGCATACAGTTCATATTAAAATATATTTGTGAACATGACCAAACCGTAAATTAAAAATCATGAAAAAGTACAGAAAGAAGGATACATGTATGAGATTATAATAATGAAGTTAGGTCATGAATGACAGATATTAAGATATTTATTTAAGTATAATTTGAGAACTAAAGGTAAGAAATTATTTGGCATATTAACGAGTTTGGGTAAGTGAATACCATGATTAAGTTCTCCCTGTGGAGCTTTGGTAAGGCAGTTATTGCTAACCAGACTGGCAAGTCAAAGCATGAACGAAACAAAAGACCACATGGTTTTGACCCATGAGCAAACTAATGACTGAATTGGCCGATCGCAATACATGATGTGTGCACAAGTCTATGAGGATGAGTCCCATGGTAGCAAAGAATATGAATTGATATGATGAAATGATTCATGGTGTAGCCTTTAACATGAGAATCAAAATGCCAGACCACGATACATGAACGAATACGTAAGACTATATGGTTTCGACCCATGGCAATATAATAAATGAGCTTATTAATAGACTATAAGTATATGACCTTGTATGGTATGTTCTATTTGGCTTGAATGGTGAGATCTATCATAAATGTCTGATAAGGTTTGTATACTTGTAATTCTGATAAGATATGAATAAGTCAGATAGTTTTGTGATAATTATAGCTGAGGTAAAGTGTTATTAGGCTCAAGGTCAAGGGTTAAGGAAGATCTATAAATTAATCGAATAAGTTATTGAAAAGAACCGTGTAGTTGCAAGATAATAAATGTATTCGCCAAGATGATCTAAAATGGTAAGATATGTATATATAGTTGTAGCTGTGTAAGATCTAAGGCTCTGTCATTTAGAGTTTGTCTATATTATGGTTAATGGTTGAATCAGAGTTATTTGGAATTTGTCAAGACACGATTGTCTGAGATTTAATGATCTCTCCTGAAATAATAAGGAATCTGGAAAAAGAGTATTCTGAATATACGTATTCTTGCAGAATGGATGTGGAATTCAATTGAATGATTTAAGAAATGTCTTGTTAGTATAAATACGTATGGTATAAAATTAGGGCATGTTTGAGTGTCATTTTGAAGGCATTCAGTTTAACAAAAGTTTTCCCCAAATACATATGTCTCCACCAAAGGTAAAAATAAGCAAATAATTGTTTGAAATAAAAGTATGACTTAAGGCATGAGTTGTTATAAGTGGATTTTGAGGATAGGTGTTGTTAAGAAGTTATTATTGTGACCAGAAACTTATGAAAAGTATGAAAGGATTTCTCAGTTTATCAGATAAGGAAGGTTTAGTAGGATAAGAGCATGATAACTAGCGTATAAGAGAATGATGAAACTGGGGTGGTATCCACCAGAATTAATGACACAGAATAATGAATGGCGTAGCGTAGTTCATTCAAGGTGGTTAAGTATCCCTTAAGGTATTGTTATGATCTATACTTTAGAAATCATGAAGAGTATATAAGAGATTAGAGAAGAGAGTATGTATGTGATATAAGAAATTAGGTGAGTTTGAATTGCATGATGAATGGCGTATAGGTATCCATTATGCTGAAGTGCATTGACACGACTGTGGCTAGTATGTGAAGCATGATATCTATAGGCCGTATGATTGTGACTTGAAATGTTTGGTATGAATAGTGTCAGTAACTGGGTTGTAGGTCTTTATCTAATCACCAAAGTAGAAAATGATTGATATGCCCTCAAGGCATATTCTAATGAATGATCGTATAATGAGTTTTTTATATAGCTATATGGCGTGTTCAACTTGGCTATTAAATGTGAGCAATGGAATTAGAATAATTTAATATATTGATTGAATATATGTTAAGGGCAGAACCAAATTAAGACAGGACTGAAGGTAATGATCTGAAGAAATATAATGGGGATTTCACGGAGAGTATGTTCTGAGTATATGTTGAAAACTGAACATTTGAAGAGGGACTGTCAATAAGTCGTCACTATGAAGATTAGACTAGGTTGAACTTAAGCATATAAAAGAAGTTCTAAAGGATTTGGTATGCAAAGGATACTGGTAAATAACCAAATTAATTAAGGAATAATTGAAGAGATAGTGGGGTGGTCGAACCTTCATTGAAAGAACAAACTGAATAAGGTTGTGTCTGATAAATTGAAGAAGGGCATCTGTCTGTAGACAGTGAAAATTAAGAATTAGGTATAAGAAACGATTCTGAACATTGGTTTAAAAGAATACGGGCAAATAACCACGATTAAGAGGAGTTGAAAGAGATTTCTCAAGAGAAAGATGTCAAGGACACACGACGGTAATTGATTCAGACTACAAACTTGTGTTTAGAAGGAATTAATATGCTATGTGATTTATGCAATGCTCATTGTGATAGACTGTTGATGTTGAAAGAAGAGAAGTTAGCACCTTATGGAAACCAATCAAGGTTTAAATGATTAATTCTCATTGAGTTCTTACGAACTTACATGAGTATACTTATTATTTCAGGTTGTTTGAGACACTGCACTTGGAGAGTCGATACTGAGACTAAGCCAAGGAAGTGGTGGATCGAAGTATCTGTATTAGATTAGGGTTTTAATTTGGATATCGTTGTAATTAATTGCCTTGTGTTGTAGTTGTAATTACCTATTGTATTTACTTATGTATTTTAACTTTGAAACTTTGTAGTCAAAGTTGTCATTATCTGTAAGATTGTACAAGAAAACTAAGCTCGTGTCTGTATTTGTGTGTAACACCTAAGATCCAAATCAAGTTAATCGAGTCAGGTTGAGGGCATTACAAGTTGTATGGACATCTGTTTATCAATGAATTCTCAACAATTCCCCTTGAATTTCCATCAACGAAAATGTGTTTTGTTAAAACTTTTAGGAAAAATCTTGTGGGATAAAAGCCTAATTAAGGAAAAAGAGTACAAATCTCCTATAACAAATTGGCTCAATAAAAACCTTTACTAGGAAAACCCAGTGGGGAAAAAACTTGGTTAAAGGAAAAGAGTACGTGTTTTAGACTCTTCTAATGGCAACATTGTTGGATCTGGTTCCTATCGCGTGTGAAATGATATGCGATTTTGTGCAAGTATACACATCGGTTCAAGTAATAAAGTGATGAGTGAGTATCGTTCCCACGAGGATTGGATTGAGGCACAAAATTGGTGAAGTTATTATAATAAAATACGATTAATGCTATGGCAAAGTCAATGATAAATATGCAGGGGAAAATAGTGGAGTAATGATGTAAGCAATACGCGGAATTAATGAGTAACTGGAAATGTTATGACAAAAGTGAAAGTAGAAATGTAATGTCAATAACGAGAGTGATTATCCGAATAGATTGTAAACAAAGAAATAGAAAACTAAATATGTTGTGAAAAAGATACTATGACAAAGAATAAGGATAGAGTGATGTTAATTCAGAAGGTCGGGATTACCTAGAATCAACCCTTACTGTCAAGAATGCCTTGGTAAGATCGTATCTACTTTATTGCACAAAAGAAGTCTAAAATGGCCTGCCTCTCGCGAAAGCAAGACCTCAAGTTACCTTGCCTGTGTCTATATTCTTTTTAGATATCTTGCATGAGTTCCTTTTGTATGATCGTGACTCTATGTCTAGAGTCGACTACGAGCGTCTATCGAATACTTGCTCATTTCATTTAATCTTAATCCAACCAATCCAACCCTTTCGGAATTAGAATCAGTTTATAAGTATGCAAACAGTTTTCTATGTCTAGAGATTGTTGCATTTTAATTAAGAAATAAGAACAATCAAATGGAATAGTAAAGTAAATTAGATATATACGACAACCATAAAAATAGTTAAGGTTTCATCGAAAGTAATCCCAACCCTATGAGATTTAGCTCATGGGCTGGGAAATAAAATTCCAAACCAAAATATTATCTGACATTGCATTCAACTATTTCAATTCAATCTTTTGAAGGAATACTAATGGAAATAATGGAAAAATTTCAGAAAGCATCTTTCGCTTGCCCAGTCTACACTTCGGCAGCACAACAGCCTATGATGGCTAAGAAGGACTGCCTTGACTTTCTGTCCCTTATGCAGTCGAACCCTTATTCATGCCTAAGGATCTCTCTCACTCTTTTTTCACTATTTTTGAGGTCCCCTTCATCGATTTTTATAGATAGATTAGGCTAGGGTCGGCTAACAGCTCATGATTATCTTATTCTCTTTTTGGGGGATTTATCTAGTATAAGTTTGAATTTGAATTTGAAATGAGACCTTTGTGAGGAAAATGTTGACTTCGTCTTCTCGAAATTGCCACGGCATCTGTGCTGGCAAACTATTTGCACTTTTCCCTGGCAAAACTTCACTCCTTTATTTCCTCATTCCAAAACCTATTCCTATCACATCAACACAAAAAACACCACCACAAGCGATTAAAAGCACCTAATTCCAACACAGTCCAAGTCCTAATGTAATATTAGAAATGCTAACTAAAATGTCCTAAAATGCAACAAAATGTACTTAAGTGCAAGCAATTAGCTAGGTCTAAAGACATGAAATATAACTATTTTCAAGAGTTATCACACCCCAAACCTGAGTTATTGCTTGTTCTCAAGCAAAATACATCTAAATGCATGAATGCACCACCATATTGCCTTTGAAAAAAAAAACTTTATCGTACTGCCTAGCTATTCGAAAAACAATTTATACCTCTGTTCTCAACAATCTTCTCTTTTCCTAAAACTGATTTAAATGTCAATGGTTTGTTCAACAAAGGCAATGCAAAAATTTCTCCCTAAAAACAAAATTTCCTAAGTACCCATGCATTCTCTCTTTTGTCTTATATCAAATATCTTTTTTATTTACTTAGTTCATTCGTCACCTAAACAGAAGTCGCTTGCTTTAAGCTCATATCAAAATATACTATTCACATTTGTATATATTTATTCTTTTTTTTGGAACAGTAAAGTAAATTATTCTTATTTAGGGATTTAGTATGTCTCAAAATTCTTTGACTTGACAATCACGATGGAGCATAGAATGAATTGCCAAGTACTCAATCATGTCACAATTTAAAGAAAAAGTCACTCATGAAGCTAAAGGCTTTTAACTAAAAAGATGGATGGAGCATACAACTACCTCCTTAGCTGTTTAGCTCGTTTGCTACAGCGTAATGCCCTTAAAATTATACCACACACTTTTACTTAGGTCCTCCTTTCTAATCAACAGTATGATGTAGCAAAAAAAGTGATGTTGACCTACTTAGCGACTCTAAGCATTGGAGTGCATACCTATTTAAACAAAATTTCGTAGCAATTTAACTAATGTTTGGTTTCAAAAACCACTAAAGTCATTAAAAAGATACCTACTATATTTCGAAAATCCGTAAAAAAAATAGAGTATAGGACATCCCACTTTTAGAAATAAATTTCCAAGAAAATTAGCCTAAGTTAACTTCACCCAATCCATCATTACCTGTTCTAGGTATAAAAAAATTAAGCTCATCATCAAACATCATAAAGAAAAATTGTTCTTCCTATAGACAAGGCAGTATTTCAATAGTTATTATGCCAGGGAAAAATATCCTATATACCAAAATAAACATACAAAATGCAACTTAGATGCACAATACACCCCGAACCTAAGGGATGCATTGTCCTCAATGCATGCAAAATCATGAACAATATATAACAAGTATGGATATGCACACAAACGAAAAAAATTATGCAATGCATGAGAGAAAATCAAAACTTAACTTCCTTGGATTGGAACGTTGGCAGTTCATTCAATTCTTTCTTGTGGACTTGCGAGTACTGACTTTGTATCGCATCTTCCTTTTCTGTAGGTCAACTTCCTTTATTTCTTTATCGGTCTCCATTAGTTCATCGATTAGTTGATTGATTGTTTGATCCTATGTAGTCATGGAGATGTTTGAATATGTCAATTCGGGAGTTTTACCTTTTTCAGTGGCAGTAACTGGTGTAGTGGTAAGGACATTCATTTCTTCCTTTCCTTTCCTTCTTCTACTTTCTTCTCTCGTTCAGCAGAGGTTGACTTTCTAAATCCTCTTCAATAGCTTTTCCTTTATCTGCAGTGACTCCTAGAGTCATAGGGTTAGTTTTGGTAGCGGGTGGAACTGGCTCTTTTCCACACTCGTTAAACAAGAGCAAAGTAGTTGGGAAAGTAGGAAATTTTGGCATGGGTTTTGAAAAATATTTCTGGAGTGATCTTCTTAATGCAAAATCCCTATCTTTCACATATGAACAGTATTGAGCCTAGTGGTTGTTGCTTTGTTCCAACTCTTCCATCATCTGGTATTGTTGCACCTCAAACAAAGACAACCTCTATTCTAACTGTCTTAGAGAAATCAAGATTTCTTGGTAATGAGAGGCAGGAGATGTTGCTGTGGGAATATGTGTGGTAAAGGAAGCTTGACTGTGTTGGGATGTTGTGACAAACTTAGTTCCTCGAAGCTTGGCAAAAATTGTTCGCGTTATCCCACCCTTTTTGAGGGTAACATCTTCAGAGTTGACTAAAGCCATATTTGTCGTCTTTCATAGGGCAAAAATAAGGGAAGGAAAATTCAAACTCTCGACATTTTTATCAGCACACCTATGAACCTTTTGGAAGATAATCTTCCCTACATTTATCTGTCTTCCTTGTAGAATAGAATGCAATAGCAACATTCTTTCTTTCGATACAATCATGTTATGTATAGACGACATAAGAAGACTCCTTAAAAAATGTTACCACACTTTCCCAATTGGTTTTAATTCAGCTTTTTCAACCGTGTAACAGTCTTGGCTTGAAATAATCCACTATGTTCCTTCAACACATAAATCCTCTAATACTTTTGCCAACCCCTCCGATGTAATATTCTCAAAAAATTCAAAATGCTTATCTCTAACCTCTTCGATGCCGAACTGGGCATTAATATGGTCTTCATCGAATAGCACAAATTTACCCTGCAAATATATGAAGGGAGAATCTAGGGAATTTACATGAGTGTGAAACTCTCTTACCACTTTACCCAAAACATCCTCTGGGTGTAGAATATTAGTTGAACATCCACATGTGGGGTTCATCCTTCAATAAAAATACATATTCGAAACAAAATGGTCGTTTTAGAATATTAGTTGAATACCTTGTAGTAGCAGCAGCACATTGAAGAATATCTTTGGTTGCGCCGCCAACACACAAAGATTCTGCTATTTTAGAAGTACACATTACAGTAGCCATGAAGAAAAGGTCAGAGAAATAGAAAAATGAAATAATAGAGTAAACAACAAATAGCAGAGAGGTTGAAGACGAGAGGACCTTAAAAATGTGAACTTTGTGAGAAGTGGGAAACGTGAACCAGCTGAAGAAAATAAAAAGGGATAATGATGATAGTTTTTAGGGACTGGGAAACATGAGGGAGAAGGGTTATGACGTGGAGGAAAAGTTAAAAATGAAAAAGACTTTTGGGGGAAAAAATGAAATAACTGAGCCCTACATTTTGGGCTTCATACTTTGGGTTTCCCAATATTCAGTAAATGCAACTGCCTAAAAATCTTTCCTTTGGATTTTTCTAACCAATCAACTCTTTTATTAACACCTAATCATTTAGTTTGTCATGGCATAACGTTTCTTTGTAATGTTGCGGCAAACTACTGCTCTATATACACCAACAAATCCTGCTTCTTTTATTCTACTTTTGTTCATAACAATAATAGAAATGAAATTGTATTAAAAATAAAGAGAATAAAAATAAAAATAGAAATGGGAAATGGGAAATAGGAAATAAAACGGAAAAAACTACTTATTGACACAAATTCAAACATCACGAAGGCTAACACTTTGCTTGTCACGCTCTATAGGAGCACCCTAGTAATGCTTCAAGCATTGTCCATTAACCTTGAACGTAGCCCCTGCTTTTAGGTCTTTAACAACTATAGCAGCATGCGAATACACTTGAATTACTTCAAAAGGTCTTATCCATCTAGATTTTAACTCACCTGGAAATAATTTGAGTCTGAAATTAAATAATAATACCTGCTGTCCTGGTTCAAATTACCATGGTAAAATTTTGGCATCATGCCATTGCTTGGTCTTTTCCTTATACAAATAAACATTCTCATATGCTTGTGTTCAAAACTCTTCCATCTCATTCAATTTTAGCAATCTCTTACTGCCAGCAGCAACCCAATCCATGTTCAACTTCTTAATAGCCCAAAATGCTTTACGTTCAAGTTCAACAGGTAAATGACATGGCTTACCGTAAATAAGTTTAAAAGGTGACATCGGTAGTGGTGTTTAAAATGTAGTTCGATATGCCCATAGAGCTTCATCCAATCTAGTAGACCAATCATTTCGAGATGGATTCACCACTTTTTTCAAAATTTGTTTAATTTCTCTATTAGAGATTTTAGCTTGGCCATTTGTTTGAGGGTGATATGTTGTGGCAATTCTATGTTTCCCTCCATACCTGCGTAAGGAATTGGCCATTAGTTTGCAATCAAAATGTGATTCGTTGTCACTGATAATGGCTCTCAGTGTACCAAATCATGTGAAAATGTTCTTATGCAAAAATTTCAATATCGACTTAGCATTATTAGAGGCTAGGGCTACTGCTTTCACCCACTTAGAAACATAGTCTACTGCCAAAAGTATGTATAGCTTGCCCCCGGATGGTGAAAATGAGCCCATAAAGTCTATTCCCCATACATTAAACAACTTAATCTCCAATATACTTTGCAACGACATTTCCTGTCTCCTACACACATTTCCTGTTCTCTAACAACAGTCACACTACTTATAGAATTCATGAGCATCTTTAAATAAACTTGGACAATAAAATCTTGACTGGAGTACCTTGGCAACTATTTTCATCGCTCCAAAATGTCCTCCATATGGGGCTGAGCGACAATGTTGGAAGACACTATGCATTTCATCATTGGAGATGCACTTCCGAATTAGTTGATCTGTACAATACTTTAATAGGAAGGGTTAATCCCAATAATACTGTTTGGCATTGTGAAGAAATTTTTGTTTTCTTTGAGCATTGAAGTTAGGTGGCATTACACCACTTACTAAGAAGTTTACTATATCGATGTACCAAGGTAATGCCTTGGCATTGAGCAATTGTTCATCTGGGAATTCTTCCTTAATATATTTCTTGCTTTCATCTTTATTCCTCGATTTTATTCTTGACAAATGGTCAGCCACTTGATTTTTGGTTCTCTTCCGATCTCTAATTTCCAAATCAAACTCTTGTAATAAGAGTATCCACCTAATCAATCTTGGCTTGACATCTTTTTTTCGTACCAAGTACTTGATAGTTAAGTGATCTATGTAGACTATGACCTTTGCTCCTATTAAATAAGAATGAAATTTGTTGAATGCAAAGACCACTGCCAGTAATTCCATCTTCGTAGTGGTATAATTAAGCTGAGTCTCTGTCAACGTCCTACTAGCATAGTATATTGCATGTAGTACCTTATTTCTCTTTTGACCCAAAACTGCTCCCACAGCATAATCACTGGTGTCGCACATGAGTTCAAACGACAATGTCCATTTTGGAGCAACCATAATCGGTGCTGCTACTAGTCGCTTCTTGAGTTCCTTGAAATCTTGCAAACATCGATCATCAAAATTAAAAGGTTTATGCTGTTCAAGTAAAGTACACAAGGGTTTAGAGATTGGCAAAAAATCCTTGATAAATCTTCTATAAAATCATGCGTGTCCTAAAAAACTTCCAATACTTTTAACATTGGTGGGCGGTGGCAATTTTTTGATCACTTCTATTTTTGCTCTATCCATTTCAATTCCTCGCTGTGACACCCTATGTCCCAATACAATGTCTTCACAGACCATGAAATGACATTTCTCCCAGTTTAATACTAGATTCGTTCCTTCACAATGACATAAAATCATCTCCAAACTTTGTAAGCAATCTTCAAAATCATTTTCGAACACAAAGAAGTCATCCATAAAAACTTCAAGGAAATTTTCACCATGTCCGAGAATATGGCCATCATGCAACACTAGGAAGTTACTGAGGCATTGCATAACCCAAACAGCATCCGCCTGAATGCGGAAGTGCCATATGGACATGTGAAAGTTGTGTTCTCTTGATCTTCAGGTGCTATGGCAATCTAATTATATCCTGAATAACCATGTAGGAAGCAAAAAAAAGCCTTACCAGCTAATTTTTCCAACATTTGATTGATGAATGGCAGAGGGAAATGATCCTTCCTATTTGCCTTGTTAAGTCTATAGTAGTCCTCACACACTCTCTATAACACCCCTAACCTGTATCTGTCGCTGGAATAGGGTTACGGAGCATTACCAGAGTTGTCAAATTAATTGAACATAATTTCAGACGAATACAAATCATATAAATAATCATTTTAAAACCAATCCAGTTCTTACATAGTGTCTCTTATACGAGCCCTCGAGACCCTAAAAACACGTTAGAAACAAGTTGAGATTAAATCGAAAACTTATAGAATTTTTTAAAAATAATGAAAATTTTCTATACTGTAGGGGTCATATGGTCGTGTGGCTAAGTCGTGTGACTCACACGGCCAAGAGACNNCCCGTGTCTCAAGCCGTGTGGGTATTCGAAATAGGGACACATGGCCATGTCCCAGCCTGTGTCCGTGCCCGTGTAACTCACTGACTTGGGTCACACGACTAAGCCACATGCCTGTGTGCCAAGCCTTGTACCCTTCAAAATAACCCTACACACCCGTGTGCTAGGCTGTGTAACAGCCTGACTTGAAACCCTTTTGAAAACTACAGGGGACACACGACCGTGTCACCTGGCCGTGCGTCACACATGACTGAGACACACGCCCGTGTGGACAAAAATAGGCCATTTTTACAAGCCATTTTTCTTACCCATTTGGCATGTATCTACGACCAAAATTTCACATATATACAAACTATAACAAAGCACCAAAATCATGCAAAATCAAGCTATATACATATGGTATATTAACATACAACCAATATGCCAATAAGCACCTCAATTGTCAACATGTAAACATGTAACCATGTATTCAATTTGGCCAAATAATAATCACAAACTTCTAAAATAAGTTTACTTCAACATATGCCATTTAAATTACCTAATAACCAAACACCAAGAAATACCATTTGTATCATTCCACTACTAGCACCAGCAGACTTATATGTCATTGAAAACAAAGATACCAAATACACATTTAAAACATATCACGTAACCTCTAAAACATGCATTTTCAAACTAGTCTTTCATCTTTATTTATTCAAACACCTTTCCAAATAAAAATGCTAGCATAACCATTGAAATTTATCAATATTTAACGATTCATAAGTGATTTCTTCCATACCATTTTAACAAGTCAAAAGTTACATGTGTTCGACGTAAAAAATAAAGTGTCCAAACACACAACTTGGTAATTCATTTTTATACCAAAATGAACTAGACATATATACATATATACTTATAGCCACATATACATGCCACAATCCCAAAAAGGTTCAAAAGCTGTTAACGATGATGGATAGTGTGAGCCGAAGTTTCGATCCGTCCCAAGTCAGTAAAAGTAATCTACAAAACAACACATAAACTCGATTAAGCTTATGAAGCTTAGTAAGTATATAGCAATTTATTTAACTTAACATTAAATAAGTGAACCACTATTTTTCTTAATAAATGTTACCGAAATGTAAACACGGCATGAAAGTGCTATCATGAGTACCGAAGTACAACAGGGGCACATAAGTGGTATCAGGGGTACCAAAGTACAACAGGGGCACGTAAGTGCGATCAGGGGTACCGAAGTACGACAGGGGCACGTAAGTGTGATCACGGGTACCGAAGTACGATAGGGGCACGTAAGTGCGATCAGGGGTGTCGAAGTATGACAGAGGCACGTAAGTGCGATCAGAGGTATAATTATATAATAATTATCTACTTAATTATAAATAAAAATACATAAAGAAATCAAATGGTATAATTTAATTACTATGAACTTACATCGACACTAGGAAATAGACTATTGAATATCATCTCTATAACACCTCGCCTGATGAAACCTTAGTGTC
>CM025146.1:8491626-8506893 GCA_013467495.1 Gossypium gossypioides
AAATGGTGCAAAACTGTGCAATGTCAAAAATGTGGTATATAGGGCTGATACAGAGGGTGAGGTCGTGACGTCAAAGAAAGGGATGTTGTAGCGTCACTAACTGTCAGGTGAAGTCACGACGTGATAGTTGCAAAGTCAGAACGTCAAAATCTGAGGTCGCGACGTGACGTCTTTAAAGTTGCGACGTCACTTACTAACTAACCTAAGGACCTTTCAAAATATTCTCCAAATTCCTTCCAACCAAGACATACATAATCCTCATATGAATGTTTTGTACCCTAACCTCATCAAGCATCCTTAAACCATGCTTAGCATAACAAAACATTCATAATGTTAATCATATTGAGTTTCATACTCAACTAAATGAAAGCTCAAAGTAAAGGAGACTTATGAGCACATGAGCTTATCCATAGTAGCTAAAGATGCCTATGACTCAAACTTTTAAGACACATTACAAAATGAAGTTTAAAAACATCCATTACTATTTTAAAGCCCGAAGTACTAAGAAACTATTATATATTCATCAACCAAGGACCTTTTAGTACATGTTATTAGGAGCTAAAAATGCAAATACACAAGTTTCATACTCTCGGATGATAGAAATGGTGTGGGGTGGTGATCTTCTAATTGAGTCAAGCTTCTAAAGTCAAGTTAACCTACCCACAAAGAACAAAGGCATGTTAAGTACAAAGCTTAGTAAGTTTCATGGAACTTATACATGTTTTACTGAATACATGTCTCGAAGGTAAATAAATTGTATAACAAACAAATAATAAGAATTGAATTAAAGTTGTAAAGAAAACAAGAGTAATGAAAACTAAATCTTCAATTGCAAAATGATGAATCCTTTTTAAACATAATTCTTTCTTCAATTATTTTAGCCCGTTTTAATCATAGTAAAATAAGGATTGGACACTTGGGATTCCATCCCAACTCCACATACATGACACTATATGTGTCACCAACTGATATGCCAACATATAAAAAAGACTTGGGTTGCACTGAAGTTCTATGTCGTAAGGTAACATATCATATCTCCAATCTATATCATATCTTTGTACAATTTTGATAAGCAATTCCTTATGGCATTCTTTACATTCCCTAAGCTATTCTACTAAGTTACAAGGGTAATTACACCGTAAATAAATTTATCCCTTATATTTTCAAAAGCACATTTCATATTCATGTTTCATTAATTTATAATTATGATAGTTATCCTAAATAGCAAGTGAAACACTTACCTCGGAACACATGTACAACTCTTAACAAATGAGCCTTTAATCTTGTCCAAGACACATACGCTACATATTTATTCTATTAACACTTGACAACAACAATTCAATCAACATCAATGAACCATATTCTATAAAATAAGCTTATAGCATATCTCCTATAACATTTTTCATACTACAAGAAAATCTATAATATTATAATTTACCATTACACTTAATTTTCAACTAAATCCTTCAATCTTATTAATATATTGCATCATTAATTAAATTTTAAAATTAAAAAAAATCATAAAAGCTTCCCAAAAGTTCCAACAAAATAAGAGGTATTCTCCAATCTCCCTTTCACTCTTCAACTCTCTCCTCCCCCTTCCTTGATGCACCTTTGTCAATCTCCCTCTCTTAAATATTATCCAAATAACCATAATAAATGTAAAGAAAATAATTATAACAATAAATGGCCATATTGATGGCTCTACCAATTAATGCACATATAAGTGAAAGTAAATGTGGTGTGATGCTAACTTACATGAAATTTACCTTTTTCTACGATTTCTCTCTCTAGCTAAGTTTCCTCACACTAAAACACTCAAAACCATAAGTGTGAGTGTTGAAGATAATGGTGAAAATAGAGAAGAAGACTTAAAAGATGGTTTTTAGAAGTTAACTTCTCAAGAAAGTGAAAAAGATTGGTGTTGGATTGAAGAGAAATGAAAAGGCTTCGAAAAAGATTGAAGAATAAGCTTCCCCATGTTTTGTTTAAAGTGGTCGGCTTGTAGGCTGGTGTCTTCTTTTTCCCCTTTTTATGTCTTATTATACATAAAATATAAAGATAGGTCAAATAGTCAAAAGGGGTAAAAGAAACATGTCAAAATGGATTTTTAAAGACTAAATTCATCAATTTGTAATCCAAAAGATTATTTCACCACCACACATCATTGCTAACTCTAATATTTAATCATAATTGATTTCTAATTAACCAAAATGCCCTCAAGGAAAAAAAATTATAATTTTGTCCCTTAACTCGTATTTTTACCCAATTAAGCTATAAACTCTAAAAATGGTTCAAGATTCTTCCTAATGACCTCTTAATATTCTAAAAAAAATACATGAATCCATTTAAATTTTCTTATCGAATTTACAGATAAAGTTATTGGAAAAATCTCGTGTGAAATACCAAAAAATTTCGAGGGTGTTACAACTCTCCTCTTTTAATAACTGTGGGTGTTGTTGTCTCATTACATATTCGTTTTCTCAAGTGGCATCCTCAACTTTGTGCTTAAGCCAAAGCACTTTTACTAAAGTTATTTTTTGTTCCTAAGTTCCTTGACTTCTCGAGCCAAGATCTTTATCGGCTCTTTTTCTTTTCTACTGAATTGTAGAACTTTCTTTAAAGGAAACACTTTCAAGAAAACTTTGTCACCTACACTAAACTTGACCTCTTTCATTTTTAAATCAACATAGAACTTTTGTCAATCGAAGGTAACTTTCAAATGATCTCAGATGATTCTTATCTTATCTTTGATTTCCTAAACTAGATTGGGACCAATCTTTTTGTTTTCACCCAACTCTATCCAATAGAAATGAGTTCTACACTTATAACCATTTCAGAAGGCGCCATCTTGATACTCGATTGAAAACTATAATTGTAAGCAAACTCAACAATCGATAAGTACTTTTCCTATCTACCCTCAAATTTTATTACACAGCTCCTGAACATATCTTCTAAAATTTTGAATAACAAGCTTGGATTATCAATCTGCTCGTGGGTGAAAAGTCATGCAGAAGTTTAATCTAGTACCTAAATATTCATATATCTTTCCCCAAAACTGCAATGTAAACCTCAGATCTTGGTTTGAATTGTTAGATATTGGTACTCTGTGAAGTCTCACTATATAAAAAATGTACAGTTCAACTAGTTTCTCTAGGGAGTAGTCAACCCTGACCAGAATAAAATGTGCTGCCTAAGTCAACCTATCAACATTAACCCAAATCAAATCCTTTTTCTTTGGAGTCAAAAGTAAGCTGACCACAAAACCCATGGTGACTCTCTCCCACTTCCACTTAAGAATCATAATGGGTTGTAATAATCCAAAGGGTCCATGTATGAGGAACATACTCGAATTTGAGAAAGGTCAAAAATATACCTTTAATAATTTGGAAACATGTATAGTACGAAGGGGGTCCTTAACCCTAGGTCACAAACCATAGCTGCAACGTAAAGTTGACTTGCCACAAATCATAGTGGTAGTTTAGGTACTTTTCGGCACTTAACGAGCTTTTTTTCTAGGCATTTTATTGCATTTTCACATTTTGTAGCTTATATTCAAATTATTGCAAAATATACGTTTTTACGCGTTATTTTGAGTTAGTTGACCTATTAGGCCCATACTGACCTTAAGGTGGTTTTAATGCTTTAATTGAGTGTGTAATATACTAATTTTAAAGCCCAAAAGCATTAGGAACAATAGCCGAGTCGCAACACAAGCTTCCAGTGTCGTAACACAATCGAGTTGATGTAGAATTTTACATTCGAAGTTGTGTGTCATGACATGCGTTAGGCTATGTCGCAACATAGCTGCGACGATGGGAAGAAATTAAGCGAGGGTGTTTTTGTCTGCGCAACTCATATTATATGTGATTAAGGCTTGTATTTGACCTAATTAGGGTTGCTAAACTTTGTGTATAAATATTTTAGTTGAGGAAAAATTTAAAGAGCTTTTGGCAAGCCGTTTTAGGGTTTTGGTTTAGTAGTTTAGGATTTTAATTTAGTTTTATTTTATTTTAAAATATTTTTATTTTCCTTGTTCTTCGACTTGGATTCGATTGAGTCCAAGTCTTCGTTATTAAGTATTTTCGCAATTTTCTTTTATTTCTTGTTTGCAAACGATGATACCTCGAAAATTGTTAAAGGATTTCACCGGTCCGAGCATATCTAGTTTATCGACGGACCAATTCCTATCTTTCTCTTGTGTTAATTTAATTTGTGTATTTTGCGTGATTAATTTAATTCCAATAAAGATGATAATTGAAATGATATCGACTAAGTCTTTTAGGGAGATTAATGAGTGGATGTGGGAGTGATTAATAGAAGATCGAAGGTTTTCCCTATGAATTAGTTAGTATAAATTCATGTGCTCTTAAACCCTAGGATTGATGACCCGGGGAAGTAATCTAGGTTAAACAGATCTGACGACGAGTTTGCCGAGTAAATCTTAATTTATCATAGTCCAGAAAGTGAGGTCAGAAGATAAATGAGTATTGGTCGATTAGTTAGGTAGTAGAGGTCGGAAGGTAATACTATTTAGTTAATAACTAATTCCTAATAAAACCCAAGATTCAAAGTTAATTACAACCACTGAAGAGAGTTAATCTTCTATTTGTTATTTGAGAGTTTTTCATTTGTCAACTTTATTTTAGTAGTTTAATATTTATTTCATGACTTTAATCTTTAGATTTAATTATCGTAATATAGTTTTTAATGATTACTGTTTAGACCTGCTACCGTAGATGGTATTTTTAGATTTAATTCAACTTCCTTTGGGTACGATCCTTGAAGTATGATCCTTGGAGTTCTTCCAGTACCCTGTTGTACATTTACTATATTACAATTTGACTCGCATACTTGCGGACACTGCTTCTATTTTTCTATATCTTTTTGTTGTAATATTTCCAGTCAAACATTCGCACGTTTGGTGGCAGTCAAGTTGTTGACGCCATTGCTGGTGAGGTTTCAGCATTAAATTTAAATTTATTTTCTGCAATTAGTAGGGTAAATAGGAATATTAAAAATTATAGATATGATTTTTAATTTCTTTTATTTTTGTTGATTTTAATTTTAATCTTGTTTATTAATTTTTATTGCTGTCTCCAATTTTAGTTTATGACCTGAAGTGGAAGAATACCAATTGAGCCATATCCTGATCCGAAGCAAATTCTGAGATGCAATCGTTAGTTGATGCAAAACGATCCACCCGTGGTAGCTGATTTTCCTTGAGAAAATCCACTGTTTGACAATCCACCTGAATCACAAGCATAGATCTGTGGAGAGCTACTAATGGCTCAAAGGACGTTGCATGAATACGCACTACCAACGTTAGATGCCATGCAAGGCAATATTGAATGATTGACGATTGACGGCAATAATTTTGAGATCAAGATGACTATGATACAAATGATCCAAATCAACACCTAAAACGGTTCCTCCAATTGTGCGACACTTCCAAATACAATGGGGTAACGAATAATGTTGTTAATCTTCGACTATTTCCCTTTTCCTTATGTGACCATGCAACTAAATGGTTGGATTCATTAGAATCAAGTTCTATAACCATGTGAGACGAATTAGCGGGAAAATTCTACACAAAATTTTCCTGATAAGCAGATCCATTCAACTCCGCCATGAGATAACCAATTTCAAGCAATTGGAAGGTAAAAATTTATATGAAGCTTGGGATCGATTTAAGTCACTATTGAGGAAGTGTCCCCATCACAGAATGCAAGAGTGGCTCCAGATACAAATATTCTATAATGGTTTAGACAACAATTTGAGGTCTACACTAGATGGTGCATCTAAAGGAGCCTTGATGAACCATACGTATGAGCAAGCCTGCCAAATAATTGATAACATGACTATGAAATCATATATGTAATCAAAAGAAAGTTTCACTTAGAATCCAAAACTTACATTAAAAAAAGCAACCCAAATAATGGACTTATCAGATAATTTTGGAGAAGTTGAACCATTTGGAAGTAGCATTTAAACTAACCATAATGAAGCTGACCCAAAACTACGGAAAAAATTCGGAGCACCATCCGGACGAGGTGAATTATGTAGGCAATATGGGTGGAAGTCCCTATTTGAACACATATAACCCTTGTTGGAAGGATCACCTGGACCTAAGGCGGGGAGGTAATTAAGGAGGTGGAAGTACATTGCAAAACTGTTCAAACCCTCCTTACCAGCCTCCAAAAGTACAAAGATCTCAAAACAGATCCATGGGGAATAACCACATTGCATGTGGTCAACGACTAGATCGGGTAGAGGGAGAAATCCAGTCAATGAAGAGTAACATTCGACAAATACAATTTGAGTGTACGTTAACCCGTAACACATTGACTGACTTTAAAGGTAGCATCCAGAACCATATGAGCCAGATGATGGAGATGATAAGCAATTTGCAAAGGCAATTTGGTACTAAAATCCCTAGTAACATGGAGAATAATCCTCGTAAGGATGGAAAAGAGCATGTGTACGTAATTTCTTTACGATAAGGTAAAACCTGGATAACATTAGTGCTCCTATTCAAGTAGACGATGATTCACAAGAATTTGTCAAGGAATTTTGGATGAAAATAAGCTCGAAGAGTCGAGTAAACAAGTAATTGAACCAGTAGCTATGTTGGTGATCTCAAGTCCTGTAACCACGAAGATACCATTCCCGCCAAAGATTGAAGACAAAATCGGGAGGGACGAAACGAACTTTGTAAGTTTTTTGAACCTTTTCAAATCCCTTAATGTTAATGTACCCATTTCAGAATTAATTGATAAAATATCAAAATATGCCAAATACATAATGGAAATCATGTCAAGGCATAAAAAGTTGAAAAAGGGTGAACAAATTAACATAAATGCCTTTTGTAGTGCTATCATTGCTAAGAAAATACCCCCAAAATTAAAAAACTAGGGTGGTTTTACAATCTCAATAAAGATAGGGATAGGCATCTTCGTAAGGCCCTTTTCGATTTAGGAGAAAACATTAATTGAATGCCCTTCCTAATCTATAGGAAACTCAGAATAGGGGATTTGAAAAATACATCAATAACACTACAACTAACTGATAGTTCTTTAGTACGCCTAAATGGTGTACTTGAAGACTTGTTAGTTAAAGTGAGGGATTTCATAGTCCCTGTCGATTTTGTAGTCCTAGAGTTTGAATAAGATCAAGAGATCCCCATACTTTTAGGTAGCCCATTTTTGGCCACATCTAGATCAACCATTGATCTTGAGAAAAAATGAGTTAACCATGAAAATTGATGGTGAGATAGAAGTGTTTAAATGTGGCCATGATTCCCAAGATGAGGGATTAGAAAAATAATTAGGGAATGAATGTTTTGTATTATTTTATGAAACCCCTAATAGCCTTGATCGAAGGTATTTTTCAAGTGTGACATGTGCAGGAAAACATGGTCCTAAGGAATGAGATAATTGGAAAGATGCAGAGTTGATAGACCTTTAATGAAAGAAATGTGATGGTATGTAGAGACATAAAAAGGTGATGATGGATAGTAATGGGTTACCGGACGAGTCCGGTAGGCATACTTTATTTTTAGTTGTGGAATTTTGTCATGCCGATAAATATTGTAATTTTGTCTATTTTAATTTCAAGGATTATAATTTGGAATTTTCATTTAATTAGGGTAGGAATTAAGTTAGCAAATGGGTCAGGTGACCCTAAAAGTGTCTTGATGTGATTAGGCACGATCCATGAATTTTGACACATCCAAAAGCATTAATTTTACATTGCCCAATACCTGTGTCGTGACACAAAACTTCGGACCTAAATAAATTGAAAATCCTAGTACTTGTCGTGACATAGGTACCCCTATGTTGCGACACGTAACTTCGAAGAATTAAAATTTGAAAATCCAAGGTCGTGTCACGACATAGGTGCCCTTGTGTTGCAATGTGCAACTTCAAACAAAACTTGATGAAAATTTTAGGCTTGTGTCCCAACACGCTTAAACTCGTGATGCAACATAGGGATATGTGTGTCACGACACGACATCGATTTTTACAATTTCTAGCTCATTTTTGCAGGCGGCCCATTGGATTTTCTATATAAAAAATACGGTTTTAGACCTAAAGCATCACTTTTGAAACACCTAACAGAGCACCAAAAAGCATTAGGAGCCATCACACTTCTCTTGTAACATCTCAATTTTGGGCCTAGTCGGAACAATGGTTTCGGGACCACAAATCCAATGAGAAAAAAATTATTTTTCTTATATTTTTATGGTCTACAATTTCACAAAATCATTCCATAAAATTGTAGACCATAAAAATGTAAGAAAAATAAATTTTTTCTCATTGGATTTGTGGTCCCGAAACCACTATTCCGACTAGGCCCAAAATCGGGATGTTACATCTCTTCCATTTCTACTGCTTCCGTTTTGAGCATCCAGGTCTCTATTTCATTGATAGCCCCTGCCTCCCTCACTTCTCAGTTCGTTTTTCTGATATTATCTCTTTTCTTTAGCAAGTAGAACATATCAGAACATAACCAAACATGAATAAATTCAAAAATTAAGGTTATACGTTTCATTTTTATTTTTGTGTTACATGATTTGGTATTATTTTGTCATCTTTGTTGATTCGATACTGTTCATGGAACCTTGCAAAGTACACCATACATAAGAAGCGTCAATGAATTTCAATGCTACCCATTTCAACAACTCGGAAGTCGAATGGTACTATTTGCAAATGAATGGTCACACGTTCATTCAAGAACGGGGGTTCGATCCTTCGTTAAATGATTGTGACGTTATTTGCGAGTTGGTGAATTTCCACATTGGCGTAACTTTTGTGCGACCTCAACTGAATCGACGCTTGATGCTATTGTTTATGAATTTTATGCTTAGTTAAAAGATCGATAAATATACAAACTCCCAAATGATAAGCTGTGCTATGTAATAGTTTGGGGTAAACAGGTATTGGTTACACCCCAAGATATTTGTTCATATTAGGATGCTCCATATTATACTTATGATTCTTTAGAGTCCATGGATTTAACCTTGTATAGAGGCATCGATATGGATGTTATTTTATGATATTTGACTTAAGGGCGTGGCGAGTTAACTCACCAAGCTGGTACTAATATCCCAATCAAATTTAATTAGGCCATTATGTTTTTGATGACCAAGATGTGGATGCAATTTATTTGCACCTACATCTCCCCTACTCAAAATTCCTTTCATGTCACCGCTTTTAGAGCAGTTTTTCTTGATTCGATTTTGCAGAAAAAGTAGGCCTGTATGGGCCATTGCATCTACAAATTGATGCTGACATGTATTAGCGGTCAAAAGTGGTGAATGTATTTCCCCCATCTCGTTATAGCATTGTGCAGACGGATGAAGGTTCCTATGTCACCTATCGAGCAAATTGTGATGCCAACGAGGAGTGTGCTCGAAAATAACATGGACAGTCAATCCGTTGACCTTCAGCAAAAACAAGTGAAGGAGTGGAACCAATGTCGAAAGGAAAACATGGATGTCAAAGAGAAAGAGTAAAACCGAAGAGCCCCTATTGACTGGATTGAACGATATGTCAGATATGAAATGGACCATAAGATGGATGCAAGAGATGTCCCTGGTGGGCATCAATTATGCACACAGGCATGGCACTCGAGTGCCTAAGCCTCTATCGAACAAGTATACACCTTTTTCATATTCTAATGACACTGAGGGGGGAGAAGATGAAGATGACGATGATGATGACGACGACGACGAGGGAAATGATAATGATGATGAGATTTTCTGTGCCTTTTATTACGAGGCAACGTTTCAGCCCAAATGCCCCTCAACAAAAGGAATCACATTTCATAGCCCAATCTTTGGGTAGGAGGGCTACCAAGACAGCTACGGGATAGGGCAAGGAAAAGGCAGTGATGGGTGTGGAGCTGGTGCATGTCGAGTGATTGTCGAATATGTGCAAGTGTACACAGTTGTTACAAGTAATAAGTAGTAAGTATAAGAGTTATCGTCTCCACATGGACTGTATATGCAGATTATTTGCAAAATTGGTTATTAACAATTTGAGTGACAAATAAAAATATTTGGGGGTAATAAATTAAATACAAGAAGTTAGACTTCATCAAAGCTAACTTAAGTTAACAAAATTTTGAAATACTAAATCATGAAGCAAACTATTACAAGTCAAGACCATAAACTTCATTACAAAAGTTAGGGAAAAATTGTAATTTGATGAATACAAATTTAGGTACAAAATATCGTTCTCTAAAATCCTAAGCCTTAACTCGCACCCATTGTCATGCATAACACAATCATTAGAAGTCTCACAATAAAAAATATCCTCTAGTGTGGTTCTTGGTGATTCCTTTTCTTCTTCAATAATCCTAAGAAGGAAAGGTAACAAAGTAAGTTCATAGAACTTAGTGAGTGGACTATGGTAAAGTTTAGAATGTGACATGTGTATGGTCTACTTATATTATGAATTGAATTATGGATAAAATATGAATTATAATTTCTTGAACGGCTAAATTGATGAAATTTTGTTAGTTGTATTGAGGTTCCTTGAAAGACGTATTGGAATGGCTTGAATGTGATGTTTGGGTTGATTTCGAATTTTTGAATTGAGGTGTCAATTGTGGCATATTGGTTAGGCACTTAGGTTGGTTGTTATAAGTGATGTTTTTAGTATAATTTTGATGCTTTTGAATTGGTTGAGAATTGATATAATATGTTGCTAGTGGCATAAGTGATCTAGGGCTAGAAAGCTTGTTTTGAAAGGTTTCTTCAGGTATACACGGCTTGATACACAATTGTGGGCCATACATGGGCATATGGCATGACTGTGTGTTTGTATGTTGTGGGTAATAATTGGCTCACATGACCACAGTCTGTTAAACAGCCCAACGACATGACCAATGTGACATCTTTTGAATAATTGCACTTTTGATCCACACGGCATCGGGTTGTTACACGGCTTGCCCACACGGCCATGTGTCCTATCTCCACTCGGCCTTAGCCTTTCATATAGTCAGGGGACACGACTGTGAGATCCCTATTTGTATAATTTCCCTATCTTTTTGGTTTTTTCAATTTGATCCCTAACTGACGCCAGGTTAATTTAAAGCTTTCATAAGCTCGATTTAAACTCGAAATTGATTGAATTGCATGTTATACGTGATCATATGTGGTGAAATGATATTGTATTTAGATTTTGATTTATAAATTGTTTGTAATTATTTTGTATTTGGTTGTAGCATCCTATTACTCGAGTTTGATGATTATGTCGAGTAAGGGGTGTTACAGGGAGGGTATCTTGTAGGCCTAATTTCTTCTAATCTGGCGAAAGTGTTTTTAACACTGAGATTGCCAAAATAGGAAAATGATGACCCACTCACATATGAAGAAGCGATGCAAAGTGCTAATTCCAAGCTCTGGGAAATAGCTATGAAAGCTGGACTTTATGTATTCCAACTTAGTGTGGGAACTTGTAGACTTACCAGAAGAGATAAAACACATAGGGTGTAAGTGGATCTATAAGAGGAAAAGAAATAAGGATGGAAAAGTGTGACCTTATAAGGTCGGACTTGTAGTGTAAGACTCAGATTTCTAATAACCCAAAATTTAGGATAATTAAAGAACTAAATTGAAAGAGACTACAAGTTGGCAGCATATATAGGAAGAAATAGGAAAGCTAGAAACCGAATTGGACATGGTTGAGATCTAATTTTGGTTTGATTAGGATGGAACCCGTCGGTTCCTTATTGGGAGACATAATAATTAGCAATGGACAGTTCTCAGAAGGTTGTTAATAGTGCAGGAAGGGCTATAAATAGCTAGGAGATGGCTCCCACGGATGATTTTCTTCTCGATTTTGTTTCAATTTCTTCCATTCGTCATCTCCTTCGGTATCTCGAAGAACGAGTAGCCATGGAAGGTTCTGCATGGAGCAAAATTCATGATGATGAAGTTAGAAAATTAGGGAAACCAACAAGCGGGTAAGGTTCTTAACTCTTCTGTGTACGTAGAATAAAGTTAAGGACTTTAGAACCATTCTAAGGGTTTTGTATGTTTCTAGAAAATTGGTTTAAGTTAAGAATATTGAGTATATAACCTATGATTTTTTGTTGCAAGCTACTGCTTGGAGAATTGAAGCTCTGATGCTCGAGAGAAAAAATAAGGTAGTGGAACAATAAAGATTCAGGTGAGTTCTAGACCTCAAATCCGCTGTTATGGTCTATGTTGTTTAAGTATGCCTTGTATGCATAAACATGAGATATGATGGCATGAGCATGTATTGCGTGATTATTGACAAACCTCAAGGGAATAGATAATGTTCAGATAGAAATGGGGAGAAAACCTATTAGTTATCACCTCAGGTGAAACTCCAAAACTTGCAGAGGGAACACTGCAGTGTTTGAACATCAAGGTTAGGTGGTGTTAAGGAGGTAATGGGAAGAGCATTTAGGAAATGAATTAATGGGACGATATTTACCATAAAGGCGATGCTGAATGGTCCTTTGGGGTGATACGATACGACGGTATATGGCGTAAGACCATAGAGGAAAGATGCTATAGTAGTCTAGTATGTAGTATATAGCGGAAGAACATTGATGAAAGATGACATGGCAACATGGTATAAGGTAAAGGTATATGACATAAGACCATGGATGAAAGACACCATGGCGATAAGGTATAAGATATATTGTGTAAAACGTAGATGAAAGATGATATGACAACCAGGTATGGTGAGTAATTCAATGGTTGAAACACGCCATGGAATCATAAGGTAATGCTCTATAATGGTAAAACGGTATAAGACCATGGGTGAAAGACTCCATGGCATCCCTAGAGTAAGTTCCCCGGGACAGTAAACACGAGGTAAGTCCTCTGGGATAGTAAACACAGGGTAAGTCTGTTAGGACAAAGGGATTGGAATGAGAAGGGCTTAAGATCGTAGCTCGACTATGGCAACCAACATAGTCTACCGAGACAGAAATATTGATAGTCCGTAGGGACATTAAGAGCAAGGTATGTTACCAGTATGCCATGTAAGAGAAACCATGCAGTTGGAGGATCTGGAGGAATCCACCGAAGATGATTATAGTGGTAATGATAAATGTGAAAGCTAAGCATCTATAATTTTGAAGATATTTTAAAATTATTGGCTTATCAATTCAAAGCAAGTGAAATCGAATGTTTATCATAATTTCCTAAAAACCTAATAATTTTAGGAATTGAAATATTTAATATTTCATTTGTAAAAATTCAATCATTATTCAAAACTATTTTGGATTTTATTAAAAACTAATTTTTCAGTATTTGTAGCGAAAAAATGTGTTATTGATAGATTTTATTTAAAATAAGTTTCATGTGAAATCATTTAAAATACCTATTCGAGTAGTTTTTAAAACTCTAGTGCCATGCAATCAAGTCATGAAAATCA
Source organism: Gossypium gossypioides (assembly GCA_013467495.1). Classification (NCBI taxonomy): domain Eukaryota; kingdom Viridiplantae; phylum Streptophyta; class Magnoliopsida; order Malvales; family Malvaceae; genus Gossypium; species Gossypium gossypioides. Next base: position 8,505,048 of record CM025146.1, read on the forward strand.
GAATAATATCCCCAAAGTAATGTCCCATGCCACAATTCTTAAACAAACTTATTACAGTTCCAAAATAATGATTAATATTTAATTTACATCTGAGAAGCTCCTTCAAAAGTTGTGACCAAGTCCTGACCTCGATGTAACGTCCTTCATCGGACCTGATGAACCAGGTTCGAGTATTGGGTGTTACATCCTAAAATAGATGTACCTTAAAATTTTTTCCTATGTACAAGTTCTATCTATGAATATGAAAAAGTCTCTTGTGGGTGTACATTGTATAGATTACGTATACAATTCATGATAATAAAATTTCCATTGATTTCTATTTTATATTTCGGCCTACTGTATACATATTGGAATGCTACTTAATAAACTTATGCTCAAACTCAAACACCCAGCTTAAATTCCTTTGTATACACAACAGTCTATTGTGCTACTTCCTTTTTGACATAGCCCTAACATCGTCCTTTGACGCATTCTCCTGTATAATCTGAAACAGGAAATAACTTTAGTAAGTTCATAAGAACTTAGTGAGATAATTCTTAAATACTTATTTTGTTATATCAGAGTATGATAATTGCTTAGCATGTCCTTCATGTGTCTGTTGACTTTTCCTTATTCCTTCTAGCGGTTACTTCACTGAGATTTCTATTAACAGACTGTAACTAGTTTTTATTTTTGACCTTTTTCATCCTCTCTGTGCCTTTAAGAACTTAGCTTCCTTTCATATTCATTATGCATTCACTCTACCAAGTTCCAGATTTGAGGTCCAAACTCAAATGACCATTTCTTTCCTTTGAGCATACCATATACTCTTCACTTTCTATCTCCATTCTTAATTCTGAAGTTTACATAGTCCTTATCACTTCATTTACTTCACTAACAGGCTTAAATCTTATTTCATACTTATTGACTTCACCACTACTTTCGAGCGAGGTAAAATACACCCATTACTTCACACAGAGTTAGCCCAGATCTTTCTTACTTCAGGGTACTATCTATACATGCCTATAACACATATCTCAGATTCACTACCTAATGTGGCACTCTCTAACTTCACTGTTCATTTCTTGTCACTATGAAAAGTTCACCCATTCATTTACATATAGTGACTTTCTTTTAGAGTTCGTTGGATACTTAGTCCTTTCTACTTGTCCCATACGTTATCTCTTACACTTACTATACCTCAAGTTCCTATCTTCACGTTACCTTCAGAGAACCATTAATACCATTCTTTCCTAATTCCTTTCATGCAATTCATTCAAAATTTGGTTGTAAAGGCTTTCCTTTATTTAAATAGGTGCAAAGGCTTCCTTTTTATTTTCCACAAGGGTTTCCTTTACAGAGTTGCCACTAAGGCATCCTATCCTTAGGTTGTGCCACAAAGGCATTTGTTTTTAGATACAACCACGAAGGCTTCCTTTACGGAGGTAGCCACATAGGCTTTCCTTTGAAAGAGATCGCCATAAAGGCATTTCCTTTTAGAGGTTTGCCACAAATGCATTCTTAAATAGAGGTTACAACAAAGGCTTTCTTGTCCAGAGTTTTGACACAAGATTGTCCTTTACATCTAGTACTTGTTGGATCACTGGTTCGCCTTGTGGCGCAGTGGAAAAATTCTTTCGGCATCAACCATGGATCTATGTACGAGGACAGAATTGGGTTGAAACAAGGGTTGAAAATATAACTTTTCAAAACTAGAAGAGAGATAAACAACGTTGTTGATATGATTCCTTTGAAGGATGTTGATCCCATGCCACAAAAACAACATATTGGCCCCTAAGTAATCCACCCAGTAAAAAATGAACAAAAAAATTCTCTTGAACTTTTAAGATAAAAAAAAAAAACCGGC
>CM025146.1:8516402-8531731 GCA_013467495.1 Gossypium gossypioides
AACTTATTATTTAACTATATAATTTAATAGTCTAATTACCACTTAAATCCCTTAAAAAATTAATTTCATAGCTAATAGATACTTCTAACTACTAGAACTCCACATTTGCATTTTTTTCAATTTAGTCCTTTTCACTTAATTAAGCGTGCAAACATTAAAATTTCTTAACGAAAATTTTATACGACTCTACTAACATACTATAGACATTAATATAATAATAAAATAAATATTTTCATGTCGAATTTGTGGTCCCAAAACCACTATTCAGATTTGTGGTCCCAAAACCACTATTCAGAATGTAAGCTACGCGATGCTGCTCACACAAGCTGTTGAGTAACCCTAATGACATGTCATTTGTATCCTACGTATTCCTATGTTTCAAACGGGGCTCGATAATCGTCGTAACATCGTTGAATTTCCACATTTGATTTCATGGAAAGTAATACATGAACATATAATTCAATATGGCATTAAAACGTTAATTAATCATACGAACTTACCTCGACGACAGAGACGTAGAAACGAGATCAACTAATCCAAGGCTTTAGCTTTTTCTCGATTTAGATCCGTACGATTTTTATCTTGATCTAAAAAAGAAAATTCATCCATTTAATACTTATACTATTCAATTCAGTCCAAATTTCATACTTTTGCAAAATTACACTTTTGGCCCTAATAATTTAACTTCTTTACAATTTAGTCCTTAAGCTCGTAAATTGAAATTTAAGCAATTTTATCAACATTTCATGCTAGCCAAATTTACTAGGGACCTATACTAACCCATACAAATCAAAATTTCACAATTTTACTATGGAATTTTACTACTTCTATAAATAAGTCCCTAAATTACAATTTCATCAAAAATCTCTTTACAAAACTTGTTTATTTAACAACAATGACTCATAATATTTCATTAAACTTCAAGAACCATGCAAACATGTTCATTGGAAAAACCCTAAATTATTAACATTTTTGCAAATTAGTCCCTAGGCTAGCTAGATTAAGCTACAACGACTTCAAAAACATAGAAATCATTAAAAACGGGATAAAATACACTTACATGCAAGGTAATTTTACTTGGCCAAAACTTCCTCCCTATCTTAACAATGGTGCCTGATTCTTTAGGGTTTAAAATGAGGAAGAAAATGTTTTAATTCATCTTTTACTAATATTAACATTAACTCATTTTACCTAATTATAATATTAACCTTAATAACTTATTAAAATTTTAATAAAACCATGTCATGGATGTCCACTATCCACATAAATGGTCTAATTACCATCTAAGTCCTTTCACATTAAATTCCATAGCAATTTGACTCCTTATACTAATAGAACTCTACTTTTGCACCTTTTATGATTTAGTCTTTTTTACAAAATTAAACATGCAAACGTCAAAATTACTTAACAAAATTTTTATACAACCTTTCTAATATTCCATAGACATTAAAATAATGATTTACTCATCAGATTTGGGGTCCCAAAACCATTATTTTGATTTCACTAAAAACAGGTTGTTGGGAAAAAAGAAATTGGTTGTTATATGCAGTAGGTGCAGGAAGGACAAAGACAATGAGAAAAAGGAGGAAGGGAATGAAGGAAGTGAAATATCACCATGGAAAAAGGTTGGATAGATTGCCAATAAAAATGCCATGGAAATTCTAGGAAGATATTAACGCAACACTCAGACCTCGTCACTCTCAGCCAGCTGTACGTGTACCAGATAAATTCACCTTAAAAATATGGACCAAATGTGTGTGCTGAGAGGGGGGGACCTACCTTATAAAAGAAGAAAGAGAAAGAGAAGAAGATGAGTTTTTTTCTCTCTAGAAAAAACATCGTGGAAATTTCAGGGAAGAAGGTAGCAACTTAAGAAGAGAGTAGAGACGCAAGGAAGGGAACGATGCATTCAACCTCGGGTCTTACATGATTTGGTAGCGTCGGACTTAAAGCTGGAGTGGCAAAATCTTCTTGCAGTTCTACTGACATTCTATTAATTAATTTCTTTGATTTTTAAACTGTAGATAATGATGTTGATATTTTGGATTTTAATTCCCAACCTATGAGCTAATCTTATAGGGTTGGAATTACTGGATGATTTTTTATTACTTTTAATGAACATGCTATCATGTTTAGTAAATCTATTGTTTCATTCGATTTGGTGTATCTTAAATACATGCACGCAAGCTCTAGACATAGATGAATGCATGGCATGTTCTTACACTTGATTTAATTCTTTAAAGGTTAAGTGAGTTGGATCGTAATTGAATGATAGAAGCGAGTACTCGAACGAATACTCCTAGCACTCTAGACATAGAGCTGCGTTCTGTACAAAGAAAGGAAGGATAGTGTCAAGTATCGTTGTTGAGACTTGTAGACATACAAAGTCTTGGAATGGTAGCTTAAAGTCTAGCTCTCGAAAGAACTAGGTTACAGTAGTTATACTCTAAGCAATAATTTGGTTAAGGTTTTTCCATGACATTATTATGTTATAAAGATATAATCTGAGTAATTGCAACCTTCCCTTTCAATAGCATAAATCCTCCCAACTCTGTCTCATAGATTTGCCACAGAAATTTATTTAGTATTTGATCTTAATATTTCATACATTAATACTCCTCATAAAATTGATTTTCTATTCATTTTTCTATAGCTTAATTAGTATAGTTCAAAGTGATAACTCAACCATTTTAATCCATTCTGATCCCTATGGAGACGATCTTACTTATCACTTTATTACATGATTCCATGTGTATACTTGCAAATTCGCATTACATATTCACACACGACAAGTTTTTTGCGCTGTTGCCAGGGATCAGCAATTTGGTGAAATTTGGTTGTTATTATCTATTTAATTTTGTTAGTATTAGCTTACTTAGTTGGTTTTTTTATTCTTTTTCAAGTTTGCTACTAGTTTATGAGTAGAGGTATTCCTAAGAATAAAGAGTATTGTATTGACCTAGAAATTGAGAGAACTTTGAGGAGAAGGAGAAAAGAATTGCGAGAAATGCCAAGGATTGGAAATGATCCAGGAAGAGAAGACCCATTGCATCCGAATGGTAGGGACGCAGATATTCCTAGTGTGATAGATGATAGAGATAGACCCATTAGAGAACATGTAGTGCCAATCTTGGATGATTTGAATACAGGGATTGTTAGGGCACATATTCAAGCTCAACATTTTGAGTTGAAACGAGTGATGTTTCAAATGCTACAAATAGTAGGACAGTTCAGTGGATTACCTACTAAAGATCCATGGTTGCATTTAAGACTCTTTTTTGAGGTCTGTGATTCATTCAGGCAACAGGGTATTTCTGAAGATGCCCTAAGACTCAAGCTATTTCCTTATTCATTGCGAGATCGTGCAAAAGCATGGTTGAATGCTTTACAATCAGGAACAGTGGCAATCTTGGAATGAACTTTGTTAGAGGTTTTTATTAAGGTACAATCCTCCAAATATGAATGCAAATTAAGGAATGATATTACCTCTTTTTTACAATCAGAGGTGAAACATTGTATGAAGCTTGGGAGTGATTCAAGGAAGTAATTAGAAAATGCCGATGCATGGTTTCCAACACTGGACATAAATGGAATTGTTTTACAATGGATTAAATGCACATACAAGAATGGTAGTTGATGCATCTGCCAATGGACTTTGCTGGATAAGTCGTATAATAAGGCATATGAGATTCTGGAAAGGATAGCCAACAATGATTATCAATATCCGACTACAATAGTAGGGACTGGCTGAAAAGTTACTGGAACTATGGAGCTTGATGCGATCACTTCATTAACAGCTCAACTATCATCCCTAACTAATATGATTAAAATAATGAAGAGACCAGCTGTAGTGTAGGAAATGAAAGTAGCCGAGCTAACATGTGTTTATTGTGGAGAATATCATGTTTTTGATTAATTCCCATTGAACCCAACCTTAATATATTATATGAGAAATTTCAATCGAAATAATAACCCATATTCCAATACATATAATCGAGGATGAAAACAACAACCTAATTTCAGTTGGAGTAATTAGGGGGTGGGAAATTCCAGTAATGATGTTTGATAGAATGTCACAAGTACACTACCTGAATATAATCAACCCGTGCCATGGCAAAATGTTAAGCAATGTTCAACATCATCTTCTTCATCTATAGAAGCATTGTTGAAGGAATACATGGCCAAGAATGATGTTATAATTTAGAGTCAAGCTGCATCTTTAAGAGCTTTAGAAATCAAGTGGGGCAAATTGTCAATCCATTAATCTCAATACTGTAATGAGCATTGTCGAGTAATACTAAAATTCAAAATCTCAAGGGAAGGAGCATTATAAAGCCATTACACTCAGAAGTGTTGCTCACTAACCTGGAGTTGTTAATGATGCCACTGTTGAATAAGATAGCTCAGATTTCATACATAAAAAGAATTAAAAACTAGTAGAGGAGCAATCTACAACTGAGAATATCAAACTAGTAGAGGACCCAGGGAGTTTTACTATTCCTTGCTCAATTGGAAATTATTATGTAGGCAAAGCATTATGTGATTTAGGTGCAAGTATAAATTTAATGTCTATGTCTATTTTCAAGAAGCTAGGAATTGGGAAGGCGAGACCCACAACAGTAACAATGCAGTTAGTTGGTTACTTTTATGCACATCTAGAAGGTAAAATTGAAGATGTGTTGGTAAGAGTAAACAAATTTATTTTTCCATCAAATTTTATTATTCTGGAATGTAAAGCTGATAAAGAGGTACCAATTATTCTTGGAATACCTTTTTTAACCATCGGTAGAACATTAAATGTGTGCAGAAAGGTGAATTAACAATGAGGGTTAATTACCAAAAAATAAATTTTAATAATTTTGATGCTATGAAGTGTGCAGATGACAATGAAGAATGTCACGCCATTGGGTTTATCGACATAACAGTAGAGGAAAAATTGGCAAAATTTTGTCAGAACAATTATGACAATGAAGTAGACCCATTTGAGTTGACTAAAATGGCAATAATCGAAGAACTTGGTGAACTGATGGAGACCAAACAACTTGAGAATAAATCAAGGAGGAGTTTCGAATCTTTAGATTTATCAGATCATTCTTTTAAGCTTCCTCGACCTTCCATAGATGACCCTTCTACTTTGGATTTAAAGCCTTTGCCACTACATTTAAAGTACGCCTACTTGGGAGACAACAACACTTTGCCAGTAGTTATCTCTACAAAGTTAACATTTGATCAATAGGCTAAACTTTTAGAACTCTTGAAAAGATATAAGAAGACGTTGGGGCAGAAAATTGTTGACATCAAGGGAATCAATCCTGCCAGCTTCATGCATAAGATTTTACTAGAGGATTGCCATGGCAATTCTATTAAGCACCAGAGAAGACTAAACCCCATTATGAAGGAAGTCGTCAAGAAAGAGATTATCAAATGCCTCAATGCTAGAATAATATACCCTATTTTTTATATTTCATGAGTGAGTCATGTTCAATGTGTACCCAAGAAAGGTGGTGTCACTGTCGTGAGCGATGACAACAATGAGCTCATTCCAACTCGTACTATCATGGGATGGAGAGTTTGCATGGACTATCGAAAACTTAACAAAGCAACTTGGAAGGACCATTTTCCTTTGCCATTCATCAATCAAATGCTAGATAGATTGGTGGGGAAAGCCTTTTATTACTTCTTGAATGGTTATTCGGGGTATAACCAGATTGCCATAGCTCCCACTGACCAAAAGAAGACCACATTCACATGTCCTTATAGAACCTTTGCTTTTAGACGAATGTCGTTCGGATTGTACAATGCCCTTGCAACATTTCCATGTTGCATGATGGCAATATTTTTGAACATGGTGGAGAAATTTTTAGAAGTTTTTATGGATGACTTCTCAGTGTTTGGCGATACTTTTGAGAGTTTACAAAATCTGAAGCTAGTTCTTTGTCATTGTAAAGAAACTAACCTTGTTCTGAATTGGAAAAAGTGTCATTTCATGGTCTGTGAAGGTATTATTCTAGGACATAAAGTTTCACAGCAAGGGATTGTCATAGGCAAAGCGAAGATTAAGGTATTCAAATTTTCCTTGGCCTTGTAAGATTTTATTGATGATTTATTAAGAATTTTTGAATATATCCAAATCCCTATGTGCATTTTTAGAACATAATAGAGCTTTCAATTTTGATGAGCCTTGTGTGCAAGCATTTGAGGAATTGAAAAAGCAATTGGTAACGACACCAATTGTCATAGCATAGGATGGACATTAGCTTTAGAACTTATGTGTGATGCCAATAACTTCGTTATAGAAGTAGTCCTTGGGCAAATAAAGGATAAAATGTTTCATGGCATCTACTATGTAAGTCAGACACTAACAGATAGGCAATTGAACTACATAACTACTGAGAAGGAACTATTGCTTGTGGTATTTGCATTTGAAAAATTCATATTAGTTGGCACAAAAGCTACAGTTTATACGGATCATTCTGTAATTAAGTATTTGGTGACCAAGAAAGACGCCAAGCCAAGTTTAATTCGGTGGATATTACTGCTACAAGAATTTGATCTTGAAATTCAAGATAGGAAAGGCACAAAGAATCAAGTGGTTAATCACTTGTCTAGACTTGAAGCAGACAATGAAGACGGCAATATTCAACTCATTAAGGAGAATTTCCCAAATGAACGACTGATGGTTGTCATGGCATTAGTTTGGTATGTTGATATCATAAATTTCCTAGTAAGTGGATTATTGCCACTTGAGCTCAACAGTCAAAGATGAAGGAAATTTCTCCACGGTGTAAAGCAATATTATTTGGATGAGTCATTTTTATTCAAACATTGTACAGATCAAATAATTCAAAGATGTGTTCCAGATGGTGAGATTCATAGTATTTTGCACCACTTCTATTCAACACCATATGGAAGACATTTTGAGGGAATACGAACTGCTGCAAAAGTTCTCCAATTTGGCTTATATTAGCCAAGAATGTTTAAAGATGCACATGACGTTTACCAAGCTTGTGATCATTGTCAACAAACTGGGAACTTATCAAAGAGGTATGAAATGTCATTACAAAATATCTTAGAAGTTGAGTTGTTTGACGTGTGGGGAATCAACTTTATGGGTCCATTTCCACCATCTTGGGACAACATATACATACTTGTGGTTATAGATTATGTCTCCAAGTGGGTTGAATCTGTCGCTCTCCCTACTAATAATGCCAAATCGGTGATGAAGTTCTTGCATAAGAATATTTTTACCAGGTTTGGTACACCTCGTGCCTTTATTAGTGATGAAGGCTTCCATTTTGACTGCAAATTAGTTACTATTACCTTTAATAGATATGGGGTCAAACGTAATATTTCAACGGCATACCAGCCCCAAACAAATGGACAAGCAGAGGTCTCTAATAAAAAGATTAAGCAAATTTCGGAGAAAGTAGTCAATCCCACTCGCAAAGATTGGTAATCCAGATTACATGAAGCTTTGTGGGCATATTCTAGTGTACAAGTCTGCATTTGTCACTTTGCTTTATTTGCTTTCAATTTCTTTGATCATTTAATTAATTTTTCTTTTTTTCTTTGCAGTTATATTCGGACCATGCCTTATAGTTTAGTGGATAGCCCATTTGAAACAATTACAAATTTTTAGTTTAATATTTTATAATAATTTCTTGTTATGTTTTTTCTTATTTTTCTTTTCTTTCCTAATCCTTATTTTACCATGTCAGGCCATGATATCAGCCTTCTTATCACCCACATCACAACCCTACTTTCTCTCACTTATACCCTAATCGATTTATTTTCTTTCAAGGTTACTAATAGTGTCTTCTTATTCACCATTTTACTTGTTTATTCCATAAATTTAAAGTTCTCATTTTTATTTTATAGTTACTCTTTCTTGCCCTAAATGGCTCAACGTGCTACTCCCTCTGTGCTACCGAGAACATTTTTCAACAAAGCTGTTGAAGAGCAGTACACCACGAACACATCTAAGCGACACTTATGTATAGAGAAAGGTTTTCTTTTTCAAGATGCAGCCTTTATGGGATATATTGAAGAGATTTCTTCTATAGTTGAAAAACATGGCTAGCAAATATTTTTCCTTCATCCTGACGATGTTCTCACAAAGTTTGTAAAGGAATTTTATGCCCACTTAACCTCTCCAAACAATGATTTTATCTATGTACGAAGCGTTTTAGTGCTATTTGATGTGTACTCTATCAACCCATAGTATGGTTTACCTAAGGGTCCTGATGAACATTCTCAGTTTGCTACGACAATAATAGTAGAAGGTCTACAGCAAGTTCTTAAGGATCTCTGTGTAAAAGGAAAAAAATGGACAGTTTCTCAACAAGTTACTACACAACCGAGGTCATTTCTTTGAAGCCCCAATGTCAGGTATGGTATCATTTTCTTAAATCTCGCCTTAACCTTTCAACTCATAGCTCTACTATTCCAAAAGAGCTCATGTTGTTACTTCACTCTATTATGAATAGAAGAAAAATTAATGTCTGCAAAATCATTTCTAAAGAATCACTATGCCCAAAAGAATGTAGGTACCTTGAATTTTCCATCTCTTATTGTTGCATTCTGTCAATGAGTGAATGTCCTTGATCAAACCAACGAGGATAAAATTCTAAATTAATGAGCCATCAGAAAGCATATTGCCATATGATTTTAAGGGGAGGACATGTAATGACATCAACATCCCGACTCTATATCAACATCCTCTTCGCCTACTGGTGCACATGCCACTTCATCCACTTTTCAAAATGATTTCAAGCAGTAGGTGCTCGATGCTCTTGAAAAGTTGCAACAATAGTTTTTTTTATGGAGAAGCAACATTTGCAGATAGTTACAAATCTAGGTAGGGCACAGGAGGAGATGGTTGTCTTTTGGGGCTATGTACAGAAGCGGAATGCTACTGTTAAGAATTTCTACAAAAAAATTTTACTAGGCCTATGCCTGCATTCCTTAACGTTCCCAAAGAGCTACTCTCGAATCGAGAGGATAAGGATGAAGCTGAAGTTGCTGAGACTGGACATACCACACACACAACCACTGAAGAGCGGAAAAAAAAAAAGAAACAGAGGGGGATGAAGAGAAGACAGAATTGGTGAACACTGAATCTGATAAGGAAGGAAATGAAATGAATCAACCTTCTGAACCAGTTATAGCTGCTACTACACCTCAATCAACTGCACCCATATCGGTGCAAGATCATAAGATTAATCAACTAATTAATGATCTCACTAAATCAGATGATGAAGACGAAGAGGTGCCTATCAATTTACTAAAAATGAAAGCAGTGTTACAAGCATGCTGCACGAAAATCTACTCGACCCAATTAAAGTAACACCAAATTCTTTCCAATCTTTTATTTTTAATTTTATTTGCATACTTTTCGTTATATAACATGTGATTTTCATGCATTCATAATTTTTTTTCATTGCATTTTGCATTGAGGATAATGCATCCCTTAGGTTTGGGGTTATGTTGTACATATTGTATGCATTAGATAATTGTCTTAACATTTGGTCATTTTGTCACTCATTTTTCCATGACATACAAATGCCAAATGATTATTAGACTATGAGAAGTATATTGTTATCTATGATGTTCGATGAGGATAATAATTCTTCAATAAGCTTAGAGAATTGTGATAGTTCATTAGGTATGTTAGCTTAGGATAGTTGTGTGAAAATTAATCCTTAAAAGTAGAATTACCTAATTACAATTGCAATTAATCTATAGTAGGTTTCTTTTAATACACTTAGAAGTTCTTGAACCTACGTTTAGTAAATTGACAATGAATAATAATAAATAAATAAATAAGGAGAGACGCCATAAAACACTCTAATGTTTGAAAATGTTGATTAGCTCAGTAATATTTCGTTTGCTTCATTGTATTATTGACCAGAAAAGTAAGTTCAAACAAGAGTGAATAAAATAAATAGTTTAGAGACACTCCACTACAGTTTTAGACTGAGTAGCTAATGAGGTAGTTGTTTGCTCTATCTTTCTTCTAAGTTAAGAGCCTTAGCTTCATGAGTGAATCACATTCAAATTGTGGCATGATGTAATACTTGACAATCTAGTGTATGCTCCATTGAGATTGTCAAGTAATGAAACCATGAGACAAGATGAATTCCCTAAGAAAAAAATTGTAATTAAATTATGCAATGATAGAATAATTATGAGTAGAGAAACTGAGTTTAGAGGAAAGGTAAACTAAGTACATTAGGAGGTGTTTGCATAGTCAGAATTGTATGAATATTTAGGAACTTTATTTTTAGGTAACACTTTCTGCACTTCGTTTGCTAAACAAACCTATAAAATTTGAACCAATTTTTTGAGACAAAAGACTACTGAGAATGGAGGTATAAAATATGCTTCTTATGGTTTAGAGTAGTACAAGAGGTAATTGTGTTGTATTGTCAATTTGCATCCATGCATTCATACATATTCTGCTTGAGGACAAGCTAGAACTCAAGTTTGTGGGTGTGATAACTCTTGAAAAGAGTTATATCTCAAGCCTCTAAACTTGATGAATTGATTGTACTTAAGTCGAAATATTTGCATTTCTAGGCTATTATTAGAATATTACATAATAAAGTTTAGATTGTGCCTTGAATGTCATTATATGTTACTTTTATTATTGGGAAGAAAAGAATTGGTTGTTATATGTAGTAGGTACAGGAAGGACAAAGAGAATGAGAAAAAAGAGGAAGGGAATGAAGGAAGTGAAATATCGCCATGGCAAAAGGTTGGATACGTTGCCAAAAAAATTTCCATGGCAATTCCAGGAAGATGCTGATGCAGCACTCGGTCCTCATCACTTTCAGCCAGCTATACGTGTACCAGATAAATTCACCTGAAAAAGAAGGAACAAATGTGTGCTGAGAGAGGGGGGACCTACCTTATAAAAGAAGAAAGAAAAAGAGAAGAAGATGAGTTTTTTCTCTCTAGAAAAAATTTCGTGGAAATTTTAGAGAAAAAGGGAAAAGTAGCAGCTTAAAAATAAAGCAAAACACAACGAAGGGGACAACACATTTAACCTTGGGTCTTGCATGATTTGGTAGCATCGAAGTTAAAGTTAGAGTGGCAAAAGCTTCCTGCAGTTCTATCTTCATTCTTTTAATTAATTTTTTTTTATTTTTAAACTGTGGATGATGATGTTGAATGATGTTGATACTTTGGATTTTAATTCCCAACCCATGAGCTAATCTCATCGGGTTGGAATTACTAGATGAATTTTTATTACTTTTAATGTCCATGTTATTATCTTGAGTAGATCTATTATTTCTTTCGATTTAGGTAACCTTAAATACATGCATGCAAGTTCTAGACATAGATGAATACATGACATGTTCTTACGCTTGATTTAATTTTAAAATGGTTAAGCAAGTTGGATTGTAATCAAATGATACAAGTGAGTACTTGAATGAATAATCGTAACACTCTAGACATAGAGCTGCTTTATGTACAAAAAAAGGAAGGATAGTGTTAGGTATCGTTTTTGAGACTTGTAGACATAAAAAGTCTTGGAATGGTAACTTAAAGTCTAGCTCTTGAAAGAAGCAGACTATAGTAGTTATACTCTGAGCAGTAATTTGGTTAAGGTTTTTCCATGGCATTATTATATTATAAAGATATAATCTGAGTAATTTCTACCTTCCTTTTCAACAGCATACATCCTCCCAACTTTGCCTTATAGAGTTGTCACAGCAATTTATTCAACATTTGCTTTTAATATTTCATACATTAATACTCATCATAAAATCATTATTCTAATTATTTTGCTATAGCTTAATTAGTATAGTTCATAGTGATAACTCAACCATTTTAATCCATTTCGATCCCTGTGGAGACGATCTTACTTATCACTTTATTACTTGATTCGACATGTATACTTGCACATTCGCATTACATATTCGCATGCAACAGGAGTAGGAAAGGAAAAAAGAGTATTACAAGGGAGGAAAAAATCTCTTCATATGGATACAAAGGGGGACGGAAAAGGGGTGTTCACATTGACTTAATTTTGGCAAAAATTAACAGAATGGAGACTCGAAGTTGGGTCATAAAGAGGTTCGCATGCTAATTAACCACTAGGCCAAATTAATTACTTATTATAACTCCAACAACATTTATTTTAAATAGGGTGTGACACTTACTAGAGTTTGAAGAAAATTTGCACAAAATGGAAAATGATGTGAGGGAAGGGATTCAAACTCAGGTCTTAAAAGGTAATTCCTACCACTACTTAACCCTTAAACTAGATACTTATTTATTATCTAATACACATAGATAATTTTTAATACAAATCGAGGCGTGACCACTCTTGGTTCGCTGACCCAATTTCTACTAACCTGGTTTTTAGGATGTGACAGTTGATAATAGCATAGGAAGGGCTATAAATAGTTGGCAAATGGCTCCTAAGAATCATTTCTTCCTAATTTTGTTTCATTTTCTCCGATTCATCACCTTTTTTAGTAGCTCGAAGGAGTAGCCATGGAAGGTTATATATGGAGTAGACTTCATGAGGATAGAGTTGGAAAAGTAGGGAAACCAGCAAGCTGGTAAGGTTTTTAACCCTTTTGTGTACGTCAAATATATTTATGGACATTCAAAACTATTTTAAGGGTTTTGCATGTTTATGAAATCCTAAAATTTTAGGATGAAGTACAAGTTGAACTAGTAACATTTTTGTTGTAAGTCGTTGCTAGGAGAATAGAAACTTTGGCATTCAATGGAAGGATGAGCTATAGAGACGATAAAGTTTCAGGTGAGTTCCACACTTTAAACCCGTTGTTATGGTTTATACTTTCTATGTATGCCATGTTCACATAAGCATGATAATATGATGATATGAGCATACATTGCATGATTTTAGGAAAACCCTTCATGGGATAGATGAAGTTAGGAAGAGAAATGAGGAGAGAACCTTTAGTTACCACCTCGGGCAAAGCTCTGGGCCTTGCAGAAGGAACACTGTGATGTTCGAGCATGAAGATTAGACGGTGTAAATGAGGTAATGGGAGGAGGATTCGAGTAATGAAATCATGGAAAGGTATTTACTAGGACGACGCTATCGACTGGTCCTTTGGGGCGACACCATGACAATGATATATGGTGTAAGACCATAGATAAAAGATGCTATAGCAGTATGGTATGAAGTACGTAGCTAAGACCATGGATGAAAGATGTCATGGCGTCATGGTAAAAGGTATAAGGTATATGGCGTAAGACCATAGATGAAAGAGGCTATGACAGTCTGGCATGAAGTACATAGCATAAGACTATAGATGAAAGATGCCATGGAGGCATGGTACAAGGTATAAGGTATATGGCATAAGGTCATAGATGAAAGAGGCTATGGTAATCTGGTATAAGGTACGTAGCATAAGACCATGGATGAAAGATGTCATGATGGCATGGTACAAGGTATATGGTAATAACTCTTGAAAGGAGTTATATTTCAAGCGTTTATACCTAACTAATTGCTTGTATGTAAGTACATTTTGCTGCATTTTAGGACATTTTAGTTAGCATTTTTACTATTGCATTAGGACTTGGATTGTGTTGGAATTAGGTGCTTTTAATCGCTTGTGGTGGAGTTTTTTATGTGTTGGTGTGGCAAGAGCATGTTTTCGAATGAGGAAATAAATGAGTGAAGTTTTGTCAGGGCAAAGTGCAGACAATTTGCCAGGACAGATGTCATGGCAACTGGGAAGACCAAGTCAACATTTTTCGTGCAACAGTCTTAGCTCAAATTCAAACTTATACCAGATAAATCCCTCTACAAGAGGAGAATATAATCACGAGCTATTAGTCAACCCTAGCCTAATCTATTTATAAAAGCCAATGAAGGGAACCTCACAAAGGGCGAACCAAAAAAAGTGGGAGATATCTTTAGGCGTGAATAAGGGTTCGACTGCACTAAGGAAAGGAAGTTGAAGACAATCCTTCTTAGCCATCACAGGACGCTGTGCTGCCAAAGTGTGGACTGGGCAAGCAAAAGCTATTTCCCGAAGTTCTTCTGTTATCTCCATTAGTGTTCCTTCGAAAGATTGAATTGAAGTAGTTGAACACAATGTATGATAATATTTTAGTTTGGAATTTTATTTCCCAACCCATGAGCTAAATCTCATAGGATTGGGATTACTTTCGATGAAACCATAAACTATTTTTATGGATGCAGTATATATTTAATTTACTTTACTATTTCATTTTATTGTTCTTATTTCTTAATTAAAATGCAAGCGATCTCTAGACATAAATGACTGTTTGGATACTTATAAACTGATTTTAACTCTGAACGGGTTGGATTGGTTGGATAAAAATTAAATGAAATGAGCAAGTATTCGATAGACATTTCTAGTCGACTCCAGACATAGAGTCACAATCATACAGAAGGAACCCCTTCAAGATATCCAAAAAGCCTATAAACATGGGCAAGATAACTTGACTTTTGCTCTCACGAAAGGTAGACCATTTTAGAACTCTTTTGTGAAGTAAAGTAGATATAATTTTGCCAAGGCATTATTGATAGTAAGGGTCAATTCTGGGTAATCTCGACCTTTCGAATCAATATCACTCTATCCTTATTCTTTTTCGTAGTAACTTTGCCACATCATATTTAGTTGTTTATTTCTTTATTTACATTCTATTCGGATAATCACTCTTGTTACTATCATTACGTTTCTGCTCTCACTTTTGCCATAGCATTTCCAATTATTCATCAATTCCATCTACCGCATACATCATCATTCCTTTGAATTATCATTGCATACTTACCTTAGTTTACCATAGCATATTATTCGTCAGTCTTGTCGTAACATTAACCATATTACAATAAATTGACCAATTTTGTGTCTCTATTTGATCCTCGCGGGAACTATACTCACTCATCACTTTTGTCGAAACCATTTTTTTTATTTGATTTGAAAATGGGGATCGACTTTTAAAAATAGAAATGGAGTCGCCACTGACCTTTATTGGAGGTGTGATCGGATCACTTTGAAAATAATTTTAGGTCTACAAATTTTGAGAAAATAGGTTCGGGAGTCGGTTACGCACGAGGAAGGGTTAACACATTCGTGACACCCAAAAATTGGTACCGAATTGATTGCTTAATGTCTTAGTATTGAAATTTTGAAAAGATTCTAAAACATGATCCTTTGAAGTTAAAATTTGAATAAACCAAATTGAAGACGTACTCATTTCAAAGAAATAAATTTGTCACGCTCAATGAGTTAGGGTGTAATAATTCAATCGTCAAAATTAAGTATGTCTTTTTAATTTTTAAATTCTAAAATTCATGCATTTTGAGAAGG
>CM025146.1:8549280-8570875 GCA_013467495.1 Gossypium gossypioides
TGTGTTGTTATAGGTCTTGGTAAATTGTTTGATTAAGTAAAACCATGATTAAGTTAATCTTGCATTATCATTGTAAGGTAACTAATGAATTAATTATTAAATCATGTTGAAATCGTAAATAATAGACACAATACTTAATCAGTGCATCTTTAATCTTCTAAGGTAGTTGAGGGTTAAATTAGCGACGATATTAAACGGTACATTAGCCTTGCATAAATTGCAAGATTATTGTGATTAAACTGTTTCAATGTAGGTATCTAATGTTACCTCACTTAATCTTTTATGTGGTTATAAAGATTGATTAATTGTTTGACATTGAAAAATGTTGAGAGATTAGTTAATTTATTAAGTACGTATGAGCAGTAGTTAGCAAATTACCAAGTTGTCGTGAATTTATTCGTAACAACATGAACATAAGTTTAGTAATTCTAAGTTAAGAAATGTAATTAATGTGCCCCAATTATGTCACATTGATTAAAATCATCTTTTCAAATCGTGCATTGGAACTTTTATTTTTATTTTACTTAGTTAAATTTTAGTTTTTAACCACTCCTTCAAAATTAAAATATTTTTAATCACCAAAGTGTTTGGATTTCATTTCATAAATAATTTTCTTAAACAGTCTCTGTAGGTACGATAACTCAACATTTACTTGTCACTTTATTACTTGTTGTGATTGTGTACACTTGCATATTTCCATCATTCCAACAACCTGGCAACCTAACCCTAGTTTCAAACCATTTTTTACTCAAAAAAATAGCCTAAAAACATATCTCATCTAATTAGATTTTAAACCTCTCCTTAAAACCTCTCATTACACCAAAACCCTAAAATTTATTTTCTACTCTCTTTTCATTATTTTTCGTTGTAATCTTCTTTTCCTCTTTATATGTACCAAGTGTAGGTTAAAAAGATCTACATCCATAAAGGAAATTGCAACAACCCTCAAAAGGATAGACGGACTTTCAAATCAAGGTTAAACGTTCTGATTAAAACTTTTACTATTGCATCAAAAATATATTGTTTGATATTAAGTTAATCTATCTAGTTAAATTTTGTACTAAAAATGCCTCTGAGAAAAGCTAGGACAACTAATGAACCCGAAACATCGACGACCACAGACCCCTAAAATTTTCTAAATCAACACGTTGAATTTTTTTTTAGAATTTTAAAGAAAAATGTTTATCCAAGAATGGGGATTTAATTTGTCGATACTTCTTTAAGGACATATGGCCGCTGGTCCAATATCATAACTGGGAACGTTTCTGCGTAACCCTTAAAGACGCTACTGTGGTTCCAGTGGTATAAGAATTTTATGCATCTTTTAGGGACTAAGAGTCTAGGAGACAAGAAGGTGCAAGGGAAAGAGTGATGAGCCCCCCTCTAGTTATTTGTGAACTTTATAACACTCCATATTATGAAAACGATTTCGTGGAGGAAAGTAATTTCGAGTATTTTAGAGATATTAATATGGATAACGTTATAAATTATTTAATGGAGGGTAGGGGTGAGTGGAAATGTCGCCCTGGTACTGATATTCCCACGTCCTTTAATCAAGAAATTATATTTCCAATCACAAAAATGTAGATACAATTCTTATGTACTTGAGTTGCTCCTACTTTTAAATGTCTCTAATATCAATACTTTTGGAGCAGTTTTGCTATATGTTGTTTTGTAGAAGAAACAGGTGTGTATCAGGACATGGATATATCACTATATGAAACGGTGCATCAGTGGCAAAAAAGTTGGGGTTTTTCTCCCCTCACTTAGTGATAGCCTTAGGCAAAAGAGGTGGAGTTCCAATGAAAACTACTGAATAGTTCATGAAGTCAACCAAAAGTATCATAAGGGATACATTATAAACATAATATACAAAGCTTCAATGAAAAAAAATAAGAATTGGAACAAACGCCAGAAAGAAAGAAAATGGATGTCCCAGCCTCACTCAAAAGAAAAGCAAAATTAGGATCTTAAAAATGAAGAAGAAGAATGTAACAACCCATTTTAAGTGAAATCGGAACAGTGGTTTCGAGACCACAAATATGAGGTCAAAAAATTTATTTTAATACTATGTTATGGTCTACAACATGATAGTGTTACGTATAAAAATTTCGTTAAGAAATTTTACCATTTGCTTCCTCAATTTGATAAAAAGGACTAGATTGCGTAAAGTGCAAAAGTTGAGTTTTAATAGCCAATGGTATTAAAAAGCTATAGAACTTTAAAGTGGAGGTCCTTATATGGTAATTAGACTATAATAATGGTAGTGGAATATAATGGCTTGGCATTTAGTGAAATAAATAATGTTTATAAAGGTTAATTTTGTAATTTGGTTAATAATGATRYAATAAGTTAAAACAAAATTAAAAAGCTTTCATCTTTCTTTTGTTCTTCAACCGAATATCAAAGTGAAGGAAGCCATTTTTGTTCAACTAGGGTTTGGTTACTTTGAAGCTCAATTGGTGAGTGATTTTTGTCTTGTTTTTTATTTCTATGTCTCCGGGATCGTTGTAGCTTAATCTAGCTAGCCCGAGGACTAATTTGTGAAACTGTTAAACTGTTATGGTTTTACCATTGATGAACATGCTTGATTTTTGAAGTTTGATGATAGAAAATGAATGATTGTTGTTAGATAAACAACTTTCGTAAAGGAATTTTTGATGAAATTATCAATTAAGGGTTAAATTGAAAAATGGAAAATATTTTGTGGTAAAATTGTGAATTTGTGAAATATATGGGCTACTATTAGTATGTATAGAGATCGACTAGGCTTGGGTAAGGGAAAAATTGCATGAATTTCATTTTTTCGAGCCTAGGGATTAAATTGCAAAGAATTAAAAGTATAGGGGCAAAATGATAATTTTGCCAAAAATGTGTATTGGACTAATTTGAATGTCAAATATATTGAATTGGATTAAATTTATTCGTATAGATCCGGTCAAACCTTGTACGGAGTTAGATCGAGGCAAAAAGAAAATCTTAGATTAATCGCCTCCGTGTCTACGTATACTCGTCGAGGTAAGTTTGTGTAATTAAATTGTGTAATTATATGCTTTAATTGAATTATAGGTATGAGATTTGCATTATTGTCATATATGAATATCAATCGCATATCCGACGACGTACGACGATTACCGGGTCCCATTTGAACCTTAGGAATTCGTAGGATACAAATGCATTTCATTAGGGTTACCGATTCTCAGCTCGAGAGAGCTTACCGATATTAATCTCACATGAGCTTACTGATATTCAGCTCGTATGAGCTTACCGTTTATAGCTTCTAAGAGCATATCGATTCAGAGCTCGTATGAGTATACATGTAGAGGAATTGAAGGATTACAGTTCAATACACCTTGTGTATGCTACCCGAGTATCAAACGAGAGTCTAAATGGTTCAACGGGCACAGTGCTATTATCAGATTATATGAGTTCGATACGAACTACTACAGATACTTACATGAAATACATTAAAATGATGTTACATGATAAATTGTTGTATGAGATGGATGATACATGTATAGGCAACTGGAATAATTGTTGAGTTCATCCATGTGTATTGGCTATTACATGTTTTTCACATGACTAACATGTTGGGAATATGTGCTTAGGCATTTGGCCAAATTGAGTTGGGATATGCTAAGTTTACTTATCTAAATTGTGATTAAATGGTAAGTTAAATTCTATGTTATACGAACTTACTAAGATTAAATACTTACTTTGTGTTATTTTTCGGGTTTTATAGTGATTCGAAAGCTCGTTTGGGTTGGAAGCTTGTAAGAGCTATATCACACTATCCATCTACTCATTCAGTACTTTTGGTTAGTTAATTTCGGTTATAATGGCATGTATAGGTTATTTTGGCTATTGATAGCCTATATGTTTTGTTATGTTTATAGGCATTTGAGTTGGCTTGTGATTTGGTATATTTTGGTATGTATATATATGCCTTTAAAATGGTTGATGATATGTTTGATATGGTTACATGATAAAAAGGTAAAATGATAGCTAAGTGTACAGTTTGCACTTGTGTTTTGTGATGTGATGAATTGGTACCTTCTTTTTGTAAGGCATATATGTGATGATAGCTAAGTGTACAGTTTGCACTTGTGTTTGAAATGCATTTTGGTACCAAATGGTTGTGTTATGGTAAATAGATTAGATGATATGTTTTGGTAGGTAAGTGATGTGGCATGAAATGATGCAAAATGGCTTGGTAAGTTGTTGGCTTATTTGGTTAAATTGTGTACATGAATATACATGTTTACATATTGTCATTTGAGGTGGGTAAGGGTATATTGGTTGTATGTGAATATACTACATGTTTAAGGCTTGATTTTGCTTGTTTTGGATGCTCGATTATAGCTTGTGTACCTACAGATTTTTGGGTGTAGGTTAATGCCAGATTGGGTGAGAAAAATGTCTTGTAAAATGGCCTATTTTCATCCACATGGGTAGAGACACGAGCGTGTGTCTCAGCCGTGTGTCACACACGGCTGTATGTTCCCTGTAGTTTTTAAAGGGTTGCAAGTCAGGTTGTTACATGGCCTAGCACATAGCCTGGCACACGGGCGTGTGAGGTTACTTCGAAGGGTACACGACCTAGCACACGGGCGTGTGGCTTGGCCATGTGACCAAGTGAGAGAGTTACAATGGCACCAGACACGGGCTGGGACACGGCCGTGTGTCTCTATTTCGAATGCCCACATGGCCTAATACACGAGCATGCCTCTTGGTCAGTTGAGTCACACGGCCGTGTGATCCCTGCGGCTTTGAAAATTTTTAATGTATTCTGAAAATTTCTCTGAGTTTTCAATTTAGTCCCGACTTATTTCCAATGCGTATTTTGGGCCTCGAGGGCTCGTATAAGGGACAATATGTTTGAATTTGATTAATTTTTGACATGAATATTAAATGATGTGAAATTATTGAATTTTTTGTCCGTTTGATTTGTAAACTCTAGTAATGCTCAGTAACCCTATTCCGGCGATGGATTCGGGTTATGGGTGTTAAAAGAAATTGTGAGTGTACCATTCCAAAAATTGAAATGATAGTAGATGATTTTAAATTTTTTATTACTAGACTACTAAGTTCTATTTATTACACTGTAAATAGGCATTGAACTATTGAGTGTATCGAAGGATATAGAGAATAGAAGGACACAAGCATGCTAGTACGTATGATAGATTGTTTAATTTGTAATTGTTTGATTGATTAAATTTTTCAATATTGAGATGCCTAAGGATGACCTAAGACATTATTTGATATAAACCCAGAGTCAAAAAGCTAACCCTATTTAGTCATCTTTAGTACCTATATTTGAACCAAAATACACTTCTTGTAACAGCCCGTTTGTTAATGGTGTCAGAAATAGTGGTTTCGGGACCAGAAATTCGGTGAGAGAGTTCATAAATATTATTAATTAATATTTATGGGTCAAGTATAATGTTATTGAAATTTTGGTTTAATAAATTTTGTTAATTGAAAGAATAATTAGGTTCAAGTGGTATGTTACTAATGTCAAGTGATTTTAGAAAATAAGGTATCGGGACCTTGTTTCTATAAACTGAGTACCTAAATATTTTTATTAAATATTTGCGGAGTTACTATATTGGTATGTGAAATTATGGTTTGGAAATTTTATTGTTTAACTAGTTAAATAAAGAAAAAGGACTAAACTGTAAAAGTTGTAACAATTAATCACTACTGAATTTTATTGATTAAATAGCTTAATTATTACAAGTGGATGTGTTTATAAGGCAAATAAGCCATTTATATTTGCATAGTCGATTATACATTTTATTATACTACTAAAATATGTGTTTAATTTAATAAAACTATATGAATAAGTATATTAAAATATTAAAACATAAGGAAATGGTGTCCATCTTCTTCTTCTTTCATTTTTATCACCAAAACCATCATTGGAGGACTTTAGAAGCTTCATCCTTGGTCCTTCCCTTGCATGTAAGCTATTTCACCCGTTTCCCGTAATTTTTATGTTTTTGAGATCGTTGCAACTAGGTACTACTGACCCGTACCTTCGTTTTTTAAACTATTAAGGATTTTGGATTTTCCATTGATGAATATTTTTTATTTTTTATGTTAAATGATGGATTTGAAGTATTGGTTGTTGATTAGGACTAGTTTGTAAAGTAATTTTTATAGTTTAAGTTAGAGGACTAATTTGATTAAATGTTAAAATTTACATGGAATTCTTGTGAATTTTGAGTAATTTTGGATTGTACTAAAATAAAAATAAATTCAGATAGCATAGGTAATTATGAAATTTTATTAAATTTGGAATTTCGAGTTTAGGGACTAAATTGAAAGAAATGTAAAAGTTTAAGGAAAATGTGTAAATTATGAAAACTTATGGGTCACATGCATAAAAGTGAGTTGGAAAATGTATTTAAATTTGATAAGATTGAATTTAATTATTATAGATCAATATTTGATTCGTACGGAGGATAACTGAGAAATAAGCAAATTACAGATTAGTCCCTACGAGTCAACTGTTGGTATATGATAGATAAGTTCATATTTTAATTAAAGTAATTTATTTGATTTCTAGAAGTAAATTGATACTTATATATATGTCTATAAATTGGTGATTGGATTTATTAAATTGCAAAAAGGAAAAGACCATAGTTAAAATATACTATGGCATCATTTCGGGATTGTGTAAGACCTTGGTTGAAAGATACCATGGCATCCCTGAAATAATGAAAAGGTTGAAAAGGATATCAATGAAAAGGTCAAAAATGATAGCAATGAAAGGTCGTTATCTCATCCTTCAACCATTTGCTATTTAGGTAACATGTTTCAGGCGAGATATGTATCATAAGTATGAATATGAGATGAATGTTTTGATTATTATAGTTTGATAATGAATATTAATGCCTTGGTGTAATTATATGTTTCATATGTTTATAAATATGATATCTAGTTATGTTTGTGGCGTGTTTAGAGAATTAAATGGTTATATGAGTATTTTCTGAGAATTCGGTGTTGTTTCATTTGGTTTAACGAATAATTAAAGTTTAAAATGGAAAAGTATGTCTATGAGATGTGTTATGTTATTAAGAATACAAAAAGGAAAATGTAATATGTGTAATTGGATGTAAAAGGTAATAAGAGAAATATGTAATGGATCGTTTATGCATTGAACTCCATTTCATGATACGTTCTACGCTTTATAGGTTGTTATATTCTTAATTGTTTCTACTAACCATGTGGAATGTTGAGGATAAGAAAGTAAATTATTCATATGATTTATGAGCAATGTTTGGATGCTTTAATTCAAGAGAACATAAATATATGATATGTCATATGTTAAATTATGAAATGGAAAATATTTGTGCAATTGATTGAAAACGAGTGAATGATACAAGTTGGAAAGATGATAAATGTAATGTTTCTTACTATGTTTTTAGTTAATGTGCACGATATTGATAAATTATATGTTTCATGTACGAATTCACTAACTTGTGAGCTTGGTGATGTATATAGGGAATGGCTAATTATTGAGCATAATTGGTAAGTTATGTTTAGGATTATACGAGCTTATTAAGCATTATTTGCTTATGTATTTTTTTTCTCTGCCTTGTAGATCATCAGAAGGTTCAATCGGTTGGAATCACGTCGAAGCACGAACACACTATCCATTCATCATATTGGTAGTTTTGGTTAGCGGTTATAAATGACATGTAATAGGAGTTTATTTTATTCTATTGGCCAATGTGATGTGGTTTAAGATTAATTGCCTATATGCCTTAATGTTGGCTTATAAATGTATATATGTAAGTATGGGTTTTGGTCACTTGTGAATGCCTTGTGATTTAGATGGCTTTTGGTTCATTGAAGTGTGATTTAGACAATTAATGAAATTGTCATAGTGTAATTTTTGAATTAATGAAATGTGTGGCCTGCTATAAGCTTGTAGGATATTCGGCTAGGCTTGGGTAGGGGTAAAATTGCATGAATTTCATTTTCCGAGCCTAGGGATTAAATTGCAAAGAAATTAAAAGTATAAGAGAAAAATGGTAATTTTACCAATAATATGTTTTGGATTAAATTGAATGAATTATATGTTGAATTGAGTTAAATTTAGCCGTATAGATCTAGTTAGACCTCGTACGGAGTTAGATCGAGGCAAAGAGAAAGTCTCGGATTAATCGCCTCCGTATCTACGTATACTCGTCGAGGTAAGTTCATGTAATTAAATATGTTCATATGTTTTTAATTGAAATATATATAATGTTATGAATTGTCCTACATAATTATTGATTGCATATCCAATGACATATGACAATTACCGAGCCCCGTACCATAGGAATCCGTAGGATACAAATGACATGTCATTAGGGTTACTCAATTTGGCTAAGGTCTTGCATGTGTTGCGGATACTCTGCAGCTCGTGAGAGCAAACCTATTTATAGCTCATGAGAGCATACTGATCTACAGCTCAAATGAGCATACCGATTCACAGCTCGTATAAGCATACATGTACATGAATTGACGGATTACAGTTATATGAGCTAGCACACTATGTGTGAGCTATCCCGGGTATCCAACGGTATTTTAAACGGTTCAACGGGCAATGTTCTATTACAAAATTATATGACTTCGATACGAACTATTACAGGTATACACATGAAATACATAGAAATGATGTTACATGATATATAGATATATGAAATGGATGATACATGTATATGGAATTTGATAAGTTGTTGTGTTCATCCATGATTATTGACTTATATACATGTGTTTACATGGCTAACATGGTTGGTGAATATGTGCTTAGGCATTTGGCCAAATTGTGTTTGGAATATGCTTTGTTTACTTACCTAATATGTGACTAAATGGTAAGTTATATTCTATGTTATACGAACTTAGTAAGCTTAAATGCTTACTTTGTGTTATTTTTTCTATTTTATAGTGAATCAGAAGCTCGTTCGGGTTGGAAGCTTGTCGGAGCTATATCACACTATCCATCGGCTCTTTTGGTATTTTCGGTTGTTAAATTTTGGTTATAATGGCATGTATAGGTATTTTGGCTAATGTTAGCCTATATGTTTGATTGTGAATATGGCCTTTTGGCTTGGCTTGTGATTTGGCACTTAATGATGTTATGAGCTTAGTTTTGGGCATGTAAATATTAGCTTAATATGGTTTATAATTTGCTTAATGTGTTTGAATGATGAAAGGGGAAATGATAGTTGAATGTGCATATATATGTCTTATAACTTATCGTGAATTGGTATTTTGCTATAGAAGACATATACGTATGTTAAGGCTAGTAAGGTACCATTTGGTATGGTTTGGTATGGTAACCAAATGTCATGTATTGCTGCTAATGTGTCTATAATTTAGGTGGGTATTTTGGACAAATAGAGTGCATGATTGAATATATTTACATGTTGTCATTTGAGGTGCCTAAGGGCATATTAGTTATATAAAACTATACCATATGTATATATCTTTTTTATGCTTGATTTAGATGTCTTATTATGGCTTGGTTATATATGCATAGTTGGTTATAGGTACATGACAAATTGGGCGAGAAAAGTGGCTTGTAAAATGGCCCATTTTTGTCTACACGGGCGTGTGTCTCAACCGTGTGTGACACACGGCTATGTGACACGGCCATGTGTGCCCTGTAGCTTTCAAAGGGTTGCAAGTCAGGCTGTTACATAGCCTAGCACATGGCCAGACACACGGGCGTATGGGGTTACTTCGAAGGGTACACGGCCTGGCACACGTGCATGTGACTTGGCTGTGTGACCACTGCAGTGTTGAAAAATTTCAATGTTTTTCAAAAAATTCTCTAATCTTTTGATTTAGTCTCGACTTGTTTCTAATGCATATTTTGGGCCTCGAGGGCTCGTTTATAGGACAATATGACTGATTTTTATTGGTTTTTTTATATGAATATTGATATGTTTCAAAATGTTTGAAATTTTTGTCCGTTAGATTTCTAAACTCTAGTAATGCTCTGTAACCCAGTTCTGGTGACGGATTTGGGTTAGGGGTGTTACAGACATTTAGATTAAATGATACATGTGTGTTTTGGCATGTAATAGGGCTTGAATGTTTATTTGATAACTTGGTTTGTTTTGAGTTTGTGCTAAGCTTATATGTGTCTTAATGTCCTTAGTTGATGAATTTCAAATGAAAGTGAAAATATATGGTATGTGACATTTATGTAAGCTCATATTAAAGTACGAAAATTATGGTTGCATGATATGCTTTGAAATGGTTATTTGGTATATATGATTTATGCTTAATGAATGAACTTGAAATGTTGAATTGAGTCAAGTTGAGGTGTTAAATTGTGGTGTCAATTAAAAGTACATTGGTTAGGCACCTAAGTTGGTTGATTTTGGTATGTTTTAAATTGTTTTGGTCATATGAAAATGATTGGAAATGGTATGTTTGTTGTGCAAGAAAAGGTTAATGTTTTATCTAGTTTTAGTGGCAACTCATGCTACACATGGCCTGGGACATGGGCTGTCACACAACCGTGTGGTACACACGGTCACCCAACACGGTCGTGTGTTTCAAGTCAGTATGCCACATGGCCTGCGACATGGTAGTGTAGCCTTATTTCGAAAACCTACATAGGCGGACACACAGGCTAGGACATGGTCGTGTGTCCAGAGTTCGAATGTCCACATAGTCTATCTCACACAGCTTGACCACATGGCTGTGTGACCCATATTTTCAAGTTTTTCTAAAATTTTCAATTTTGTTTCAAAATGACCCCCAAAATTTTTAAAACTATTTTTAAGGCCCCGTAAGCTCAATTCAAGGCCTTTAAGTGTATGTTTACCATAATTAAATTGTGTTATTGAATGTTATTAATTAAATTACATGATTGTTTCTATAGTGAGGTAAATGTTATGATTTGTACTATAATACTTTGTAACCCTAATTTGGCTATGGAGACTGGTTAGGGGTGTTACACTTCTTAATGAACCTTTATACATAACCCAAGCCAAAAACATTAATCTGTATTTACCCTTTTTCTTTGGTCCTGAACTGCACGATTATAGACGTTTGGCCATACGTATTAAGGGTTAAGTAGATACATCAAGGCAGATTTTGTAAAAATAAGTGTGAAATAGGAAGAAACTGTGTGATATAGTGATTATAGAGTAGCCATTATGTGCCAAATAATAGAAAAATACAAAAAGAAAAAGAAAAACGAGTAGAAAAAGTACTTCAAAAAGAAAAGTAAAAGCATTTGTGAATGAAAGGTACTGAAAAAGGAAAAAATGTGACAAAGTCACAATAGTAGAAAAACTCGTTCATTAGTGCACAAAAACTCGTGAGCTAGTCGTAGTTGCTATATTATGATGTGACTTCCTATATGGAGAAATAAGGAAGCTGAGAGAAGGAGAAATAAGGCGGTGAGCGGGTAAGGGTTACTAAGGGGGAGACTAGTGAACAGTACGATGTGCCAAAATATTTTCGTGCTTGAAACTATTTTGATGCTTACTGATCTGTCGTAATTTGGTGTAGTAGATTGAACTAGTTTTCACACTTAAGAAGCCTGGATACAAGCATTTTCATTACAATTTATTTAAGTTTCTTTAGTTTTACTTACATTCAATAAAATGTGCAAATTGAGTCTTTTATTGACATTAAGGGCCGAATGAGGCCTAAGGAGAGCTAACGTACTTTGTAAGTGTGCAGAAAACCATTAGAAGGCATTTTAAAACAATATTGGATGCTATGTCGCAACATGGGAGGACTGATGTTGGAACATAGGGAACAAAATGAAGAAAACTGGAGTCTACCTTCGATGTCGCGAAATACCCCTAAAGATGGCTACAGAGAAGCATACTGGTTGCTATGTTGTGACACAGGTCTTGGTGTGCCACGACATCAACTCTGGGATGGGAATTAGACACGAAGAAGGGGCTTTTTGGTTAACACAATCAAACTTAAAGCTTGAGAATGTTATCTGACCTAGGGTTAAGGATGATGACCACTTGAAGGCTATAAGTAGGATCCTTTGGTACATGTTAAAGTCACTTTTTCCATTAACCTATTTTCTTCCATTAAATTTAGTTTTGTTTTCTTTCTTTCTTAGGTTTTTAGAGTTTAGTTTATTTATTCGTTGTTTTCTTTCAAGAGATTTTGATTGTGGACTCAGTCAACTCTGTCGATTTGCGCTTAATATCAATACAATCAAGCTCTTTCATTTACTCTATCTTGTCGATTTAATTAACTTGTTTTCTCGATATATCAATTATATATTATTTATGAATGCCATGAGGAACTAATCCTTCTATGGGGGATTAGCGAGTGGAGGTATGACCTGTTAACTATTTTGTAAGGTTACTTAACGAATCAACTGTCTGGGAAAGGGAGAACGGGAAACAAACCCTAGGCCTAACAACCTCAGGAAGTCATCAAGGTGGGAATTAACCCATAATTGGTATTGTCCATACGTGAACACCTTAACCCCAAACCAGTCTAGGCTGTAAGGTCGAAAGATAAGTAGTTCTTGCTGACTCGTTATGTTAATTGAAAATTGGAAGATCCTGCTAGGGTAGCGACTAGTTGATTGACGTGGACCCTAAATTGACAGTTGATGGAGATTACCGAAGCAAGCTAATCAGCCATAATCAGATTTGATTTATTCTTCCTTTTTAATCTTTTGAATTTTATCTTTTTATGTTTTTTATTTTTATTATAAAAACCTCAAAAGTATCATTTATTTTATATTCTTCATACTATAACTGAATCTAAAGTACTAATTAGATCTTTTAGTGCTTAGGTTAAAATTGATCTTGTACTCGCCTCCCTTGGGTACGATCCTCGGAGTACTCACCCACTCCATTGTAAAACTATATTACAACTAGACCTGTATACTTGCGGATATCGCCTCATAATTCTATATGTTATTGCAGTATTCACACTCTAGACGTTAGTACATTCGAGAGTGGTCAAGTTGTTGGTACCGCTATTGGGGAGGCAACGCCAGTATGTTAATTTTAATTTTTACACATAAAAGAATAATTAAGAAATTTCTCGATTATATATACAATTTTATTTTATTTCATTAATTGTTACTAACCTTTTCTTTTTGCATTTAGTGTATGACTCGCAGTAGGGGCACACCTATTGTAGCAGCCAGAGATTCAGAGAGAATAATCTGAAGAAATCGTCGATAGCAATAGTAGCAACAACAACATATGCAACATCCACCACTACAATCTACAGGTGACATACCACGTGAAAATCCATGTTTAACGACGCTGACGATAATGCCCTAGGAAACCCACCATCACCACAACTTCCCGCAAGCATTCAAATGGCTCAGAACGAAAGAACTTTAAGGGATTATGCCTTACCAAGTCTGGATATGGTCCAAGAAAGTATAGCAAGGCCAGAAATTACAACTAATAATTTCAAGATAAAGCTGGCTATGATTCAAATGATTCAGAACAAATCTGCAATTTAGGGGCACTATGACAGAGAACCCTAATCAATATTTAAAATGATTCCTTCAACTCTTTGATACTTTTAAGTATAACGGGGTCACTGATGACACTATTTGTCTTTGTTTGTTTCCCTTCTCCTTGCTCGATAATGCTTTTTCTTTGTTAAACTCGTAGGCACTAGGGTCTATTACAACATGAGATGAACTCGCTGGAAAGTTTTGACAAAAGTTTTTCCCAATCAGCAGAGCAGTAGAAGTAAGAAGAGAGATTTTTTTTTTTAGACAGATGGAGGGAGAGAGTTTCTATGAGGCATGGGAACAGTTCAAAATGTTGAATAAAAAATGCCCATACTACGAGTTTCTTGAGTGGATGCGACTGCAGCTATTTTGTAATGAGTTGGATGGAAATGCACAATCTGGATTAGACGGAGTATCAGTAGGAGCCATTATGAACAGAACATACGAGCAAAATACTTAGGTTAGGGGATCTAAAAACTACTCAAACAATGTTACATTTGGCTGACAGGTCTTCGGTACGTCAAAAAGGAGTATTGGATGATGTGTTAGTGAAAGTGCAAAGTTTATTATCCCCATAGATTTTGTGGTACTTGATTTTGAAGAATATCGTGAGGTACCGATCCTATTAGGAAAACCCTTTTTAGCCACTTGATATCCACCATTGATTTAGAAAAGAATGAATTATCTATGAAAAGTAATGATAAGACTGAAACTTTTAAATGCGGCCATCAATCAAGCGATGAAGATAAGAGGAAGTTAGAGGAACAATGTAAAAAATTATTTATTTCTAACGTCCCTGAGTCAAGGGACACACTTCCTTTTATGCATACTAAAAGAATAAACATGTTTAAGGAAGTGACTAATGGACACAGGTGACTTGTGTCCAATCTAAATATTAAGGATAAAAGGATGTAATGCATAAAAAGATTATCATAGAAAGGTTATGTCGAATTACGACTTCTTGTAACTTAGGTAGCAATGATGCATTGCTAGATGCCACTCATTGCTTGTATTATTAGAAATATTCTAGTATTACTACTAATGTTACAAGAACCTACAGGGTCACACCTTATGGTTAAAACGAAGAAAATCGAACATAGTTAAAATTAATATATGAATTTGATTCATATAAAATTTTAACAGAATATAATTTATCAAAATTATTATAATAAATTATTATTATGATTTCAGTCAAATATTGAAACATGGTAGTTAGAATTTTTTTGGAAAGAATATATCATTTTTTTAATACTTTCCATATGTTATAATTCTTTTTGGAAAGGATATAACGTGTTTAATGCTTTCCTTATGTTCTCTATAGGATTTTATTCCGTTTTCAATATATGCATACCAAAAATCCCGAATTAGGGTAAGTGTGTTTAAAAAGAAAATTAACAAAAAGGGTCTAACAACCATTTTGGGAGATTTCTCTCTAGAATAGTTCCAAGAGAGTTTTTTCATTCGTTTTAATATTGTGTGGACTACGTAGAGGCCGAAACATTTTTGNGTGGCTTGGAATCGACATCAAATCAGCAATATCCTCTCCTCTTTTTTGGTTAAGAAGGTGTATCTTCAACCTTATTTCAAACCGTTTAATTCCTCGTACATGGATCCATTGCTGTGGATCACTAGAATAATTATTCTCCTGTGCCATAGGGCATACCTGTGGTCCCAATAGTGGTATCAGAGTAACTTGTACACTACGGATACGATATGAAATTTATTGGTTGATGTGATTGTATGAGATATATGTTATTTGATATGTTTAATCGATCCATTTTTATGAATACATGATATTTGTTAATTGTTGTTAAAAATGTGCATGTTTGATATGTTAAACCTATGTGAGTATTTGTTCCTCTCAATCGATGATTAAGTGTTAATCATTGATTTTGAAGCCTATTGGATCTTGTATATAGTTTGTTAAGTGTTAACGAATCTGTTTTGGGACAGTGGAGTTTTTGTTACTTGAAGTTAATTGTTAACTTGTTGATTACATTCGAAAAAGGAACAAAAGTTGTTCCAATAAAAAGCATCTCAGATCGAATTTTTTAAAATATATATTATTCTGTTTTGATAAAAGTTATTAAACAGTAATGATTTTCCTCAAAGATCTGAGTGTAGTTTTTAAAATTTCACTAGGGTCTGCTGTTGACCGATCAGCGGCACCGCTGCCTGCAGCACGGGGGTGTAGGATCCCCGTAGGGGGCTCTGGCCTCTAACCCCTATGCATAGGCAACATTAATTGAAGGGACAATTTGGTAATTCACATTAACAAGTCGTTAAATAAAACGTATCATATATTGTATACTATGTTTGATATGCATGGTGTTAGGAAATGCATGGTTATAACCTGATAGCCCATTTAATTTATTAATTGCAAAGGTTGTAATTTTATAAATACGACCTACGTGTTTTCTTTCCTATAATTCTCTTTTATTTCTCTTCTTATCTTACTCCATTGTATGTAAAACGAGTTTCTATAATTGTAAATTATACTAGCTGTTGTGGGTTAGAGGAAAAGAAGGCTGGGCTACCTAAAGTAGAAAAGAAGCTTGAGAAGTGGCTTACACCCTTAGGATTCTTTTCTGTTCTCTCATTGGCTTGGGAGGAACCACCTTATTTTTATGGGCTATAACCATTGCATTTATTTACAGCTTTATATTTTTCTTAAATATGATACAATGGATGATATATTAGCTTGCATGTTATAGGAAATTGTTAAGATTAATTAAAAGATTAAAATAGACAAATGTTGACCATTAATGGTGAGATTAAATTAATTTAAAACCCCTCAAAATATTGAGTTAAGATTGTCTTCTAATATTTACCCTCGTTAAAACCTCGATCAATATAATGTAGGTTCTGCTAAAGTGAAGTACATGTATCTATCTTGGTCAAATGCGAACAATAAGCAAGTGATATTCGCTGGTTATAATATTGGTTAATAACTTAACTCGATTACTCTAATAGGATTATATGCCTAGAGGTAAGAGTTTTGGATAATCATGATATGATTGGAACAAAAGTTGTTCATGAAATAGAGGAGTTACATGTGATGTAATTAACAAGTGTTGCTTACTTAAGTAATCATAATCTTGAGTGTAAAGCCAAAGCTGACTTAAGAAGAGGTGAACTATGGATCCTTACCCACTAGAAAACTTTAGAGAAAGTCTTTCTAAAATTAAAATATGAGGGTTATTAATTTTAAATAAAATAGTAGGGGCATCATTTAATAAAATCCTTTTTAATGATTATATTAAACTTGGTAAATGTACTCATGAGCATATTTTATTATTATAGATTTATTATGGCAAATAACACAAACT
This sequence comes from Gossypium gossypioides, assembly GCA_013467495.1. Lineage (NCBI taxonomy): Eukaryota > Viridiplantae > Streptophyta > Magnoliopsida > Malvales > Malvaceae > Gossypium > Gossypium gossypioides. Next base: position 8,566,084 of record CM025146.1, read on the forward strand.
CTTTATCATTCTGATCTATCATTGAGAAGGACAAGGTGAATGGCTTGAACTTCTTTCACTAGTTCTGTAACTTGAGGGTTGTCCTCAAACAATAACGAAAAGTATATGTCATTGAAGAACTCGTTCCTTTTGAACCAGTAGCGAATGCCTTTAGAGCTAACAAGGATGCTTATAAGAAGCATCTTGATGACATATTAGACATAATATGTCTAATGCTTGCCACCATGACTCTTGAGCTTCAAAAGCAACATAAGGATATTGTTGCCTATGATATGATCCAACACTTCAAAGAATTATATGAGAGGCATTCACGTCAATAGAGGTACAAGACCTCTAAAATTTTGTTTCAATGCAAAATGGTGGAGGGATCTCCTATGGGAACTCACATTCTCGAGATGATAGGCTATATTGAAAGCCTTGAAAAACTAGGATACCTTCTAGGTGTGGAGTTGGCCACCGATGTCATCCTGCAATAGTTGCAAGATAGTTTTAGCCAATTTGTCCTTAATTTCAACATGAATGAGATTAATAAGAATTTGCCACAGTTACTTAGCGTTTGTTGAAAGTAACATGTAAATGGCTGGTCCTAAACCCATTATGATGGTCCGCAAGGACAAGGGCAATGGAAAGGCTAAGGCAAAGCCCAAGGATAACAGCAAGGCCAAATCGAACAAAGGAAAAACTGCAATGGAACTTAAAGGAGGGATTGCTAAGGAAAATGTTTCCATTGTGGTAAGACTGGACATTGGAAGAGGTATTGCCATGCCTATCTTAAAGAGGTCAAGAAGGCAAAAGAAAGTGGAGCATCCACTTCAGGTATTTATGTTATTGATATTAATTTATCAACATCTACTTCATGGGTATTAGATAATAGATGTGGTTCTCTTATTTGTACCTCTGCATAGGGATTGCAAAGGAGTAGGAATTTGGCAAAAGCAGATGTGGACCTGCGAGTTGGAAGTGGAGCAAGAGTTGTTGCATTAGCTGTAGGAATACATACTTTATCATTCCCTAGTGGACTTGGTTTAATTTTAGAGGATAGTTATTTTGTGCCAAGTTTGACTAGATACATTATTTCAATTACTTATTTAGACAAAAATGGTTTTGAGATAATGTTAAGAATAATTGTTGTTCATTTTATCTCGATAATGTTTTTCTGGTTCAGCACAATTAGTAAATGGCCTCTACATGTTTTATTAAGATAGACTCATTTATAACATAAATACTAAAAGATAAAAAATAAATGACTCTAATCAAATTTATCTTTGGCATTGTCGATTGGGCCATATAAGTGAGAAATGCATATCAAGGCTTCATAAAGATGGAATTTTGGACTCTTTTGTTTTTGAACAATTAGATATATGTGAGTCTTACTTGTTGGGTAAAATGACTAAAACTCATTTTAATAGTAAAAGTGAGCGAGCTAGTGATTTATTAGGTTTAGTCCATGATGATGTATGTGGACAAATGAACACATAAGAAAAAAGAGGTTTTCAATACTTCATTACTTTCACTGATAACTTTAGTAGATATAGATATATTTATCTTATGCGTCATAAATTTGAAGCCCTTGAAAAGTACAAGGAATTTAAAAATAAAGTACAAAACCAACTACCTAAAAGTATTAAGGCACTTCGATTAGATCAAGGAGAAGAATACTTAAGCTTAGAATTTGATGAATTTTTGAAGGAATGTGGGATTGTCTCACAACTTACACCTCCTGGTACTTCGCAATGGAATGGAGTTTCTAAAAGGAGAAATTGAACACTGTTAGACATGGTTCAATCAAAGATGAGTCATGTTGATCTTCCTACTTCCTGTTGGGGAAATGTACTCAAAATAACTACTTTCACACTAAATCGTGTTCCATCTAAATCGGTTCAAAAGACACCATATGAGATGCGGACTAGGAAGTGTCCTAGTATGTCTTTCATGAAGATTTGAGGTAGTGAAGCTTATGTTAAACGTCAAACGTGTACTAAGCATAAACCTAAATCTCAAATGCATCTTTATTGGATATCTTAAGGAAACTAAAGGATATTATTTCTTCAATCCCACCAAGAACAAAGTGTTTGTTGCTCGGACATAAGTCTTCCTTGAAAAAAGTGTTTATCTCTAGAAAAAGAAGTGGTAGAAGAATAGAACTCAGAGAAATTTGAGAACAACAACAGATCACTAAGCCAGAGATTGAACAACAACAACTTCCACAAACTGATGCGAAACAATAAACTATTTTAGAAACACAACTACCGTAAAGATCTTTAAGAGAACGACACGTACATGAGAGATATGACTTTTTCATTACAACACATGGTGATATTCTACTTATGGATCAGGATAATCCTAGGACTTATCAATAAGCTGGCGAGCCCAAATTCTGAGAAATGGTTTGAGGCCATGACGTCTGAGATGGATTCTATGTTAGAAAACCAAGTATGGATCTTGGTTGACCCACCTCAAGAGGTTAAACCCATAGGGTGCAAGTATGTTTTCAAAAAGAAAACTGACATGGATGGTAATGTATAAACATGCAAAGGGTGATTAGTCGCTAAAGGTTTTCGCCAAGTTCATGGTATTGATTATGATGAAACCTTTTCTCATGTTGCTATGTTTAAATCCATCCGAATCTTACTTACAATAGCTGCATTTCATGATTATGAAATTTGGCAGATGGACGTCAAAACAACTTTCCTTAATGGGAAACTAGAAGAGGATGTGTACATGATACAACCTGAAGGTTTTTTCATTCCAAAAGATGCTGGTAAGGTATGTAAGCTACAAAGATCCATTTATGAACTAAAGCAAGCTTCTCAAAGTTGGAATCCTCATTTTAATGATGCGATCAAAGAGTTTGGTTTTATCAAAAATTAAGATGAGCCTAGGTATAAGCCAAATTACATACACAGATAAAGTACTGAAAAGGTTCAGTATGGAAGAATCTAAGAGAGGATTCCTACCTATGACACACGATATTTCACTCTCGAAGGAAATGTGTCCTTCAACTTCACAAGAGAAAGAACGTATGAGTAAGATTCCATATGCTTCAACTGTTGGATCTATCATGTATGTCATGCTATGTACTCGACCAGATGTATTGTATGCTTTAAGCATGACGAGTTGGTACCAAGTAGATCCCGATGAAGGTCATTGGGTCGTAGTTAAAAATATCCTTAAGTACTTAAGAAGGTCTAAGGATACATTTCTTATATATGGAGGTGAGGAAGAGTTGAGTGTAAAAGGTTACATTGATGCTAGCTTTCAAACTTACAAGGATGATTCACGATCACAATCAGGTTTTGTGTTTTACCTTAATGGGGGTGTTGTAAGGCCGAGTATATTGCAGCTAGTGAGGCTGCAAAAGAGGCTGTTTGGATCAAGAAGTTCATATTTGAACTAGGGTTCTGCCTAGCACATCAGATGCTATTGAAATTCGTTGTGACAACAATGGAGCCATTGCACAAGCAAAAGAACCCATATCTCACCAACGATCCAAACATATACTTAGGCACTTCTATCTTATTTGAGAAATCATTGGTCGAGGAGATTTGGAAATATGAAAGTACCAACATATGATAATATTGTTGACCCACTGACGAAGCCTCTGACACAACAGACGTATGAATGTCACACTAAGTCACTCAGTATTAGATATGTGAGTGATTGGTCTTATTGGTAGTTGGAGATTGTTATAGTATGCCCAAAGACCAATCATGGGAGGATTGTAATTACATACTCGTTTTACCCTGTTTATTAATATAATGCATTGTCATTATTATTTTAGTTTCTTTTTTTATGTATATAAATAAACTGAATTGTAATAAAGTCCTAAGAAAATATGATTATTCTTAAAAAGTCCTTAGCAAAGTATTATTGTGGGCTTGGACAACAATAATGCATTGGGACTAATGTGTAGTTAATTGATGACAAAAATTTGTCATTGACATAAGGATGTCAAAATCAATACATGATTGTGTTAGAGAACAACATATTGGACTAACCCATTATGAGTATGTTTCTTGGATTTTTATATAATAGTCACAATATTACTCATAGTGATAGCTATGTATATGATATTCAGACTTTAAATCATCATTGTCCCAAAGTCGTGAGTCGTATATTTTGATATAGTTAAACATCTATGGTAACAGGTTGTATTATAAAGATTGACGTTTGATATTCCACAATCCATGTAGTAAGATATGGTTGATCAAGATAAGATTTATCCCTCCTACATAATGGGAGTAATATCTTAGGCCTCTTGATGGAGTGAGACTATAAATGCATGGCCATGCTCGAATAAGTTTATATGAGATATCACATTTATTTGTTTATTGCAGTCCACTAAAAAAATCAAGAAATATGAGATTGGACTATACAAGTGTGACTATTCCATGTTTCGTGTCCAATCTATATTTTAAGGATAAAATGATATAATACATGAAAAGATTATCACAGAAAGGTTATGTCAAATTACGACTTCTTGTATCTTAGGTAGCAATGATGCATTGCTAGATGCCACTCATTGCTTGTATTATTAGAAATGTTATAGTATTACTACTAACATTATAAGAACCTACAAGGTCACACCCTATGGTTAAAACGAACAAAATCAAAACACATTTGGTATTTTGTTTAGATGTCACATGAATTAAATTAATTATTGAATTAATTTAATTTGACAATTAATTGTTAAACGAATTAAATGTACAAGATTGTTGTACAAAAATAGAGAACATAGTTAAAATTAATATATGAATTTGATTCATATAAAATTTTAACAGAATATAGTTTA
>CM025146.1:8573112-8595380 GCA_013467495.1 Gossypium gossypioides
TTTCTTTTCTCTCGTTTGCAATTTCTTTCTCTGCTCAAGTCTACCGTATCTCTCTTTCTTTCTTTTTTTTCTGAATGGTGCAAGGTGTGTATTCGGCTAGTCCTCTTCTCTTCTTTTTCTATTGCTGGCTGAATATACCTTCTACCATTCCTTCCTGTTCTTTGCTCTTTCTCTTCTAAACCAATTTTTCTTATCATCTTGGTATCTAGGCGGATTACTTCATTCCCCTATCGCTATTGTGTCCTCAGTGTAGCGACTATTCTCTTAAAAATGGGTAAGAGCACTCGACTTCTTCTTGTTTTCTCTTAACCTGTAACTAGTTTACTCCTTTCATACACTGACAGGCCGACTACTCTTGTGTTCTTTTTAGTTTTTAGAACTTCTCGAGCAGTGAAGAAGTTGCAAGTGGTATTCAAGCATTCGAATTTTTTTCATCACTCGATCAAAGGTAGGTTGTTGTGTTGTTGTGGTTATAGCAATTGGGATAACTTCTGCTTGTTCGATTAAGTAACTGCTTAAGTGAATAATTGAGGATTGTTGGTCAAGTGTAGGTTCCAAAGGTGTGCAAGGTTTTCTCAGCAAATAGAACCAAGGTGTGTAATAGTACTCTGTAAACGATATCGGTTAAATGCCAAAATACGTGTGTAAACACTGCCCAAATTGTAAACCGACAAAAGTTAAAAAATATGACAATTGACGCTACACGAACGTGCGTTCGCTCATGTGGTAAACCAAAATGCATAAAACGTGAGCATTAGACTGTTGCGACCACCATGAGCAATTTCGTGGTCTTAGGTCGTTTTGGGCCTTGATGGGCCGAAATGGGCCGAGTGGGCCCAATGGACTTATAGACCCCACATGGGTAAACCACACGAGCCTGTGGAGAAAATTGGGCCAAACTGTGTAATTTCAAGTCCGAGACCAATTTTGGGCTCTGTGGGCTACACGAGTTTGTGGGCCCACATGGGCCTGCATTATAGGCCTTGGGCCCAATTTCACTATTTGACTATTAGGGTTGCACGGGTCACCCGAGACGACCTACTGATGGGTCGATAAGTAGACTTAGACCCTCAAACTGCTATGAAATGACTGTTATGCCCTTATGTTATAAAATGACTATATGCTTTATGTTATGTATGACTGTATATAAGCATGCCACGATATATTAACATGTTGCATACATGTATGATATGTTGCATTGGAATGGGATTATTATGATTGGAGGAAGTGTACTGTACTGGCAGCTCTGCTGCAAATACTAACCCTAATGTCATGTCATTTGTATCTTACGAATTCCTAAGGTTTAAATGGGGCTCAGTAGTAGTCGTACGTCGTTGGATATGCAACTGGTATATTCGTATAGCAATTCACAACACAAGTATATTTCAATCAAAAGTATATATACACAATTTAATTACTCGAACTTACCTTGACAAGTATACGTAGATGATGAGGCGATTAATTTGAGACTTTCTCTTTGCCCCAATCTAAAGTCGTACGAGGTCTGTCTTGGTCTATACGAATAAATTTAACTCATTCCAATATATATTTCATTCAATTTAACCCAAAATCAAATTTTGGCAAAATTACCATTTTGCCCATATATTTTTAATTCTTTGCAATTTAGTCCCTAGCTCATAAAAATGGAAATTCATGAAATTCCACCACAACCCAGTATGTCCAATTATCAAATAGGTCCCTAGCAAGCTTTATATTTCATTTATTTCACAATTTCAACACGTATAATTTTCTATTTTTCAATTAAATTCCTATTTGACATTTTCATCAAAAATCACTTAAAAAAAGGTGTTTATCTAACAACTATCCATCTTCTTCCATAAATCATCAAAACTCATGCATATTCATTAATGGAAAAACCCTAATAGTTTCAAAGTTTCACAAATTAGTCCCTGAGCTAGCTAGATTAAGCTACAACAATCCCAAAAATATAGAAATCATTAAAAATGGGACAAAAATACATACCAATGCAAGGTATTTAGGGTTGCCAAAAATTCAAGCTTCCATGGCTACTATTTTCTTTTCATAATTGGTTGAAGATGGAAGTAAAATATGATGATTTGTTTTTATTTTATTTAATTTATCATTTATTTACCCATTTACTAATTTAACATTTAAATACATTAAATTTTACACAATTTCCAAGCCATGTACATCCACTATCACTATTAATGGTCTAATTACCATATAAGGACTCTTACATTAAAGTTCTATAGCTATTTAATACTTTTAGCTACTAGAAATCAAATTTTGCACTTTACACGATTTAGTCCTTTTTATCAAATTGAACATGCAAACAGTAAAATTACTTAATGAAATTTTTATATGGTACTTCTTAACAAAATAATAATAAAATAATTTTACGACTTTAGATTTGTGGTCTCGAAACCACTGATCCGATTTCACTAAAAATGGGTTGTTATAGTGGTAATTAGTTATATGGAATGGCAATGTGTTAAATGTGAAAGATGATATTTGTACCAAGTGTGATTACTTGTGTATGGTTATTAGGTATGGATCGGTTATATCTTCATTTCTGAAATTACTAACCTGTGAGATTTTTTATTGCATAGGCTAATCATAAGCATATACTTTTGCTTGTGAACTAGTATAATCCATGCTTTAGTTGTTTTTAAACTAGACAAGTTAAGTTAATTTTCATACAAACGTACTAAGTAATGTGTTGCTTACGTATATTCTATTTGATTTCTTGTAGATCATCGAAAGTTGTCGTCGATTGGAAGTCTAGTCAGAGCTCACACTATTCGTTCATCGACTAGGTAGATTTTCAACATTTTGTGATAGGTTATAAGTGGCATGTAAATAGGCATTCTGATTACAAGTGTGAATGTTTTAGTTTGGTGTTTGATTTGGCTTGTAATGTAAATCTCTAGTTGTGTTATGTATTGAATTGAATGGGTAACTTTGTTTAGGTCATATGGTGAAACTTACCTATGGTTGTTTTGGTATTTGATGGTTCTTATATAGAAATGCCTATGGTATGATATTGGTAACATGAATGATGATGAATGTTAGTTTGCAAAATTGAGGTGCCAAAGGATGGCATATTGGTTAGGCACTTAGGGTGTATGAAACATATGTTATTTTAGGTATATTTTGATGATTTTTGAATAGGTTTGAGAAATGGTCTAATGTTTCTTGTGGCCTAAGTGCATTTGGTATAGGTAACTTTTAAAAAAGGGGTAATTTAGGTGCACACGGGTTGATAGACGGTCGTGTGCCATACATGGGTATATGACATAGTCGTGTGGTCTGTGTGATTTAGGTTCCAATTGGCACACACGACATTAGTTAGTTACATGGTTTGGAGGCACGATCGTGTGCCTCCACCTACACAGTTTTAGCCTCTGCACACGGTTAATCAGCACGACCATGTCCTATAGCTTTACATGGCATCAGGCTGTCACAATTGTTTTTGACATCAATAATGATATTTTAAATCCTATTTTCTAGGATTATTTTGTTAATTCAATAATATTTATTTGATTCATGTTTAACATGTTTGTGCCTCAGTCGATCATGTTTTCAATTAAAATCAAGATGTATTTCATTCATACATGATTGGATGCATTTAGATTAGCTGAGCGATCTTAACCAGACGATGGCTAGTAGACACATAATTGAAAAGTGCAATGCTCAATTTAGATCATTAAACCCGACTAAATTAGAGGTTCATAATATTTTTTGTTAGCTCTATTATCTTGCATAGTTTTTAGGTTTATATGATTAAATTGTTGCAAACGTAAATGTCCCTGTGACTTCGCATAAATACTAAGAAACCTTAAGTTTAATATGATCAGTAAAATGCATATTTCACGAAGTAAAAGATCCTAGAGGATTTAATTTGGTTTCCAAACTCATGAAAGATCGAGTTTCCATTGAATGTTTTCCGAACATTATTAAGCATGATGAAAATGAATTGAGTTGATTTATATAATTATCCTAGCTTATTTTATGTTGATTTTTTTTGTTGCTAAAGCCATTCATTCATACATTTAGATCATTTGCATTTAGATTTAATTGCATAGGGATAAACTTACATCTAGATAATTTAGTTAAATATCACCACTCAAATTATTGAATTTTTATACCAAATTGTTAATTTATAATTTTACAAATAATCAATTAACACGCACAGTCCCTGTGGAGACGATAACTCATTTTACTTACTTATTACTTGAATGACTGTGTACACTTGCACAAACCATGTTACAAGCTTCAGTAAGCTTGATTTAACACAGTTAGTATATGAATGACATGATTTTGATTATATGTTTGATGTTTAACAATTTTTTAGGGATGTTTTGCATCGATATAGCATGATTCTGTTCTGTTTTGTATAGTAGCATCCCGTAACCCTAATTCAGTGGCGGAGAATGGTGAGTGGTGTTACATAACACATCATTCATTGTATCACATACATGAATAAAATAAATAGTAAATAAATGCAATAGTTATAGCCCATAAAACTAAGGTGGTTCCTCCCAAGCTAATAGGAGAACTGAAAGGTATCCTAAGAGTGAAAGTCGCTTTTCCACGTTAGGTAGCTCGACCTTCATCTCCTCTAGTCTACAGTAGCTCATACAGTTTACAATTATAGAAACTCAATTTACATATGAGGGAGTAAGACAAGAAGAGAAATATAAGAGAAAAATAGAAGGGCACTACTTGCAAGCCGTATTTATAAAGTTACAGCCTTTGTAAATAATATATCAAATGAGCTATCGGGCTATAACTATGCATTTCCAACCACTGTGGAAATCAATCATTGCATACAACATATGATATGTTTTTATTCAATAACTTGTTAATGTGAATAAAAAAATGTCCCTATAATTATTGATGCCTACGCATAGGGGTCAAGGGACAGAGCCCCCTTTGGGGGTCCTGCAGATCTAGGTGAATTGTAAGAAACTTCACTCAAATCTCTATGGAAAAAAAATCATTGTTTGACAATTTTTATCAAAGATAGAATATTTCAACATTTTGATTTATGAGTCTTTTTACTGAAACAACTTTTGTTCCTTTTTCAAATGTTACCAACAAGTTAACTACTAACTTTAAATAATGAAAACCCTGCCCCAAGATAGATTAGTTAACGCTTTAGAAAATAATATAATAGACTCAATAGGCATCAAAATCAATTATTAACATTTCATCAATGATTAAGAGGAACATGTTATCACATATGTTAAATAGATTCATCATACACGGTTTATTAAATAGATTACATGTATCATATATACATAAAACAAATCAAGTAAATCAGATCAAACAACATGTATATAATATAATCACATCAACTAATCCATTTAATCTCGACTTTGTATCATAAAAGTGGCTCTAATACCACTATTGGAATGTCGGTACGCCCCGTTGCATAGTGAAAAAATTATTTCGACGATCAACAACTATGGATCCAAGTACGAGGAATGAATTGGGTTGAAAATATTCCTTTTCAGTCTGATTCTCTTGCTTAATGTCGATCCCAAGTCGCAGCAAAATCTTCTAGGCCTCTATGTAGTCCACCCAGTCGAAGAACGAACAGCAAAATTCTCTTAAACATTTCAAAGAACAATGGAATATTTTTCTTGGTAACCTATGCACATATTGGGATTCACATCCTTTTTATTTTTCTTTAATATCACATAATTAGAAAAATGGAATTATTCCCTTATTTTTTAAAGAAACATATGGAAGGTATTAAAAATATTTTCTTTTCAAAAGAATATCAGCTTCCATGTCTTTTTATCTTTGACCAAATTTATTATAACTATTTATTTTAATAATTTTTGTAAAGTATATTCAATTAATATTTTATATGCATCAAACTCATATATTAATTTTAACTATATTCTCTATTTGTGTACCATAAGTTTGTACATATAATTTGTTCAATATTTAATTGTCAAATTAAATTAATTCAATAATTAATTTAATTCATCTGACAACTAAACACAATATCAACTGTATTTGGATTATGTTCACTTCAACCATAGAGTGTGACTTTGTAGGCTCTTGTAACGTTAGTAGTAACACTAGAACATATCTAATATTACAAGCAATGAGTGTCATCTAGCAATGCATCATTGCTACCCAATTTACAAGAAGTCGTGATCTGACATAACCTTTTTGTGATAAATTTTTCATGCATTATATCCTAGTATCCTTTTTATCTAGATTGGACATAAGTCATGGAATAGTCACACTTGTATAGTCCAATATCATATTTCTTAATATTCTTAGTAGACTATAAAAACAAATAAATGTGATATCTCACATCAACTTATTTGAACAAGGTTGTGCATTTCTACTCTCACTCCATCATGTGGCCTAAGATATTGCTCCTACTATGTAGGAGGGGCAAATCCTATCTTGATCAATCATATTGTTAAACTAAGACTTATTGGGTAATATGTTTTGATATAACAAATTAAAGTGTTATTGAATAAAAGTAAAGTTGAGCAATTTGATAAAATCAAGTTGAAATGGTTTCAATTGAGTCAAACATTTTCAAATATGTTTTAACCATTTTCAAACAAGTTAGAATTGCTCTAGGAAAAAAAGCATCGATACTCTTTTGTCTAAGTATCGATATTTTACAAGATATCGATATCCTTCTGAAAATCGATACCAAATTGACATTTTGTTTCATTCAAACCATAGTAAGTATCGATCCGGTATCGATACTTTTCTTAAGGTATCGATATATTTCCTAAAAGTATCGATATTCCTGCCCCAACGGTCATTGAAATCTGTATTAATTACAAAAAATATCGATACCCTATTAGTAGGTATTGATACTCGTTGTTGCAGGTGTAGTTAATGACCTGGTATTTCATCCACAACAGCTACATTCATTTCTAGAACAACTACAATGGTTGGAAATCAATTAGAGGGTATAAATACCATCTTCCTGAGGTCTAGCAACAATAAGAGTAATGTGAAAAACTTAAAGATTAATCAAAACAACCTAGAGCTTAATTTTTTCATACATTTTCTTGTTAACACTTGTGAGCTTTCATTGTATTCATCTAGCTCAAGTGTTCTTCTTTGTATTTTTGCTTCATTGGCAAACACCCTAATCTTATACGGATTATTTCTTTGTTTGCTCATTTGTTTCTCTTTGAGGGAGAGGGTTAATCCTTAAGGGTTGGGTAGAAAGCTTAAGGGAATTGTACCTTAAGATTTTCAGGCATAAATCTTCAGAGAGATTGTAAGGTTAAACCTTGTCCTCAAAGGTTATCAAATTAGTGAATTTGGAGAAATCCTTAATTGTGGTAAGAAATCAAACCACTATAAATCATTGTGTTCTTTGTTGCATATCTTTCATTGCTTCCACCACAATTTCTCAAAGGCCAATTCAACCTCCCTATCAATGATCTCGAGTTGATCCTTCCAAGCTAACAATTAGAATCAGAGCTAGTCTCTAAAGAAGGTTTAACAACCAAGAGAATATCCTCGAAGAAGCTCAAACGACCATAAACTCATTCTACAAAACGACATCCACCTTCGAGCCAAATTGAACAATATTGAGAGAAGGGTATTCCACCATGAGGCTTCCTCTATTCAATGGCTCCAACTACTCATATTGGAGAACAAGAATGAAGCTATTATTAATCCAAGCCAACGACTATAAAGTTTGGAGGATAATTACAAATGGGACATTCATTCCAATGAAGAGGGTCGAAGATGTTATTTTCCCAAATGAAGAGAGTGAATAGGATAACAATGATATCATGAAGATACAATTAAATGCAAAGGCTATACAAGCATTTTCTTAATTCGATGTAGTAGATTAAACTAGTTTTCACATTTTCGCAATGGCATACTAATCTCTTGTAATTTGGAGTAGTAGATTAAACTAGTTTTTGCATTTAAGGATCTTGAATAAAAGCATTTTCATTATGTTTGAGTTAAATTTTCTTAGTTTTATTTATATTCATTAAATTTGCAAATTGAGTCTTTTAATGACTTTAGGGGCAGAATGAGGCCTAAGGGAGAGCTAATGCACTTTGTAAGTGTGCACGAGACCTTTAGAACAAGTACTAAAATGATACTGGTTGCTTTGTCGGAACACATGATGTTTGATGTCGTAACATAGGGAGTAGAATGGAGAAAGCCCAAGATTGCCTTCGATGCCGCGACACAGCCTAAGGGTGTTGCGACACACCCCTAGAGATATCCCAAGAAAAGTACACTGACTGCTATGTTGCGACACAGATCCTGGTGTGTCATGACATCGACTCTGGACAGGATAAAACACAATCTAAGGGACGTTTTAGTCCGTACAATCAAACTTAAAGCTCGAGGACGTTAGCTAACCTAGGGTTAAAGACGATGACTACCTAAAATCTATAAATAGGCTCCTTTGGGACATGCTATGGACACCATTCCTTTAGAATAGATTCTCTATGTAAAATTTAGTTTAGTGATTCATTCTTAGGTTTTAGATTTATTTCAGTTGTTCTTGTTGATTTCAAGAGATCTGAATTATGAAAGCATTAAAACTTTGTGGATTCACGATTAATCTCAGTACAATTAGGCTCTTTCACTTACTCTATGTTGTCGATTTAATTAGCCTAGGCCTGATAACCCGAAGAAGTCATCCGTGAACACCTTCAGCCCAAGCTAGTCTGGACTGTGAGGTCGAAAGATAATTAGTTCTTGTCGACTCATTATGTTAGTGAAAGGTCAGAAGATCCTACTAGGGTAGCGATTAATTGATTGACGAGGAACCCGAAACAACAGTTGATAGAGATTACCAAAACGAGCTAATCACCCATAATTAAGATTTGATTTATTCTCCCGTTTCTATCTCTTGAAGTCTATTTCTTTTATGTTACTTTGTCTTCATTATTATAAAAACCCTAAAAATCATTTATTTTATATTTTTCTACTATTACTAATTTAAAAGTATTAATTAGATCTTTTAGTGTTTGGTTAGAATTGATTTGGCACTCGCCTCCCTTGGGTACGATCCTCGAAGCACTCACGTACTTCGTTGTAAATATATATTACAACTCGACCTGTGTACTTGTGGAAATCGTCTTGTCTTTCTATATTTTATTACATTATTTGCACTATGGACATTAGTACATCCGAAGGTGGTTAAGTTGTTGGCGCTGTTGCTGGGGAGGCAACGCTACTAGATTGATTTTAATTTTTGCATTTTAAAAGAGTAATTAGGAAATTCGTAGGTTATAGTTATGACTATCAAATAACACTTCTAACATTTGTTTATTTTTTAGGAATCCTAGACACCATTAACCAAATAATCAGTCAGCACAAAGTCATAGATGACTTTTATTATATGTGGTCTAATGAAGACTTCGATTATGACGAAGATATTTACGACGGAGTCTATGAAGATTGGGAGATCCAAGAGAATTAACGATTACTAATGCTTGAATTAAGTCAATTCCAAGAAGAAACCCAGTTATTCCCCAACATGATAATGATCACGATAATATGCCAGCAGAAAGGTACCAAGAGGTGCTAAGTCCAAAATTGAGTAGAGAGGAGAATGTCATCATAGACTCTTGCAAAAAAAGGAGGACTCTCAGACTATTATCCACTTTAGCAGATAGAATAATATTCAAACAAATCAAAAAAAAACTTCAAAAAGAGAAGATGTGGAGCTAGTGGAGGAAATGGGCAGTGAATCAAGGAATCAGATAGACATGGAACTCATCGTCCCAGAAATCTTGGGTAATGCTGACGAAGCTGAACTACAAGAATAGTATAATATAGACCCACCAACAGAGACAATGATAGTTAGGACTTAGTTAATAGAAGAATGTCTGCCGATTCAAAAATTCACAGAACAAAAAGAAGAGAAACTAGCAACCCCGAAGGATAAGCCTGGATTGACCATCCTTTTCACATCCTTAGTTCTAAATCAAGCACCTTAGAAGTTTATAGATCAGAGAATTTGCCAGATTTTGAAAAGAGTGGGAAAAGTATATATTGACAGAACTTACGATCATATAGTAGGTTTCAATCAAATTAAACAATCGATGTGTATACGCATTGAGCTACAAGTTTTATGGAGTGTTCGAGTCTTACGAGAACCATCAAAGGGAATTATCTACAGGCCAATGCATGAATTTACAAGTTGGAATTACCTGCAGGCCAATGGATGAATTTACAAAGGGAATTATCTGCAAGCCAATGTGAAAAACCACTAGTAATGAAGATAAATTGCAAGTATTGCAGACAAGTTGCCAGTAATGCAGATAAACTCCAGTGTTGCAAAAAACCTACTTGTAATGTGGACAAGCCTCTAGTGTTGCAGATAAACTGCCAGTACTTCCTCCTTACACATGTCTCATCCCCATGCATGTGATATGGCCACAATAAATACATTTTCGCTTTGTTATAGAATAACACTTTAGGCATGTAAATCATGCTCATCGAATCATTTAATACTTAGTATCACATAGGCATGTTTTGACATGCAACCCACATATTATCATGATGTACCAAAACATCATATTTTAACAATCATGAATAATCATATATGCCATAATATCACATAACATGAGAATGAGAACAACATGCTTTTCAAATCATCAATAAACGTAACCACACAACATATTTTCACAAAATAGTTGGTTCAGAACCACTAGTATTATCCGTTTTGAAAGATTTATTCTCCCATTTTAGAATACTTACAGTATTAGCATAAGATAAAGATCAAGTAATAATATTTTATTTAGGCATTTTTATATATATAACTTGTATTAAGTTAGACCCAAACCTGATCAATGCAACTTTAATGCCTCTAACGCCAACATCCAGATTTAATTAGATCTATCTTGGATCTAAACACAAAACAAATAATTCATTATTAAATCGTCAATTAAGTTATCCTTTTAAACAAAAATGATTTAATCTTGATTTCCAACACCACACTTATGCTTATACGGCTAGAATCGGAGATGTGATTCACTTCCTAAAAGCCAAAGGTGTTCCAAGTTGTTAGCAATCGATCCTTCAACACATGAATAATACAGGAGATGTTAATATCGAAGAAAAACGACATCTAACACTACTTCTACTACATTCGTCCATTGATAAAAATGATAAAGAAGTTATTACCTATTCCAATATCATCTCGTACTTACGTTAATATGATTTAACTAGAGGGATCGACATTTCACCAGCGTCTTGATTCGAAGGAGTATAAACCATGGAAAAATCAACATGAAAATAGAAGAATGAGTATAAGATTTTAGTAACGATTTAAGAAAATACAAGAAGAAGAATAGAAATTCGATTATGACTAGAGATTTGAAGAGAAAATGGATAACACAGAAAAAAGATGACGGACAGTGGTGGTGGTGGTGTGGCGACACGATGACGATGGCGGCCTTATGGTGGCATGGAGATGAAAGAAGAGAGTAAGAAGTGCAGGATGGGTGATGAAGTGGTGGTGTTTAGGTCGACTGGTGGTGGCTAATAGTGGAGGAAAGGAGGCCAAAATCAAAATAATGGTGGTTCAAGGTGGTACAAAAGAGGAGGAAGAGAGGAGAGGGAAGGATCAAACAAAAATTATGAGAGAGTGGGGAATTGAACATAAGACCTTTCAAAAATTAACTAAGCACTAACCACTTGACTACTCAATAGCTTGTTATAATTTCTACAGCATTTTATTTTAAAAACATGGTGTGACCTTTTCTAAGGTTTGAAGCAAAATTGCACCACATAGAAAAATAATATGAGGGAAGGGATCTGAACACAAATAATCAGGGACATCTCCACCACTACTTGATCACTAGACTTGATACTTATTTATTAAAAAATGTACGAAGGCCAACTAAAAAAATTCAAGTATGACACTCTCGATTTAATAACCCAATTTCTACTAACCTAAATTTTGGGATGTGACAAGTCTTCCCTCCTTAAAAAGAATTTCGTCCTCAAAATTCCTATTGTCAAGCTAATTCACTTATCTACAAAATTCATAACTCTTCTTTGCAAACCAACAAATACGCTTCCGCTGCGCAACTCTGATTCTAATATAGTTCCAATACTTCACCTTAAATCTCTAATGGATTTCCTATTTACTATCACGGATTATCTCAAGGGACTATCAATTGAAATATCACTAGCGATTTCCTCATTCCCAAATTCTCAATTTCGCAGATACACTATTAACAACAAACATTTAGGGAAAACAATTTCTCAATCAGTGCAAGGCACAATTAATGGATCGTAAAAGTACATTCATTGATGCCAGATGTGTCTAGATACTCTCGACTCCTAGCAGCAAAAAATAATTCTCTGATTATGTTTCTGAGACAAAGATTGCATTTAAATAGGATGACGTCATGGACAATTCGTAACACAGTGCTCCATAGACCCACTTTTCAAGCATGTTCCTGACCTTTCCAGCACTCGCTAGAATGACGTTTATTACAATACTTACAAAGAAAAAACTTCTCGTTGATCCAATAGAACCTCCAGTATTAGCTTTTACAACATTCTGTTGTGGTTTGGCATCTCTGTCCCGCTGCAAATGTCACAAATTTGGGCCAGTATAACTAGACTTCCACTCTTATTCAGCACCTTAGTCTTTTTCCTTCTTTTCTTTCTTTGAGCCACTATTTTGGTTCTCTTAACCAAGGTATCAAAAACTCTTTCTAAAACTCCCAACATTGCTTGGGATATTGCATCATCCCTAGTCTCGTCATTTTCACCTTGAATGGTAGACGCATTAACGATGCCATTTTTCTTAGGTTCAGGCACAAGTTCTTGAATAAGCTAACGAATAATCTTGAGCTACTCGACATTGTGTTGCTCAAAATCACGTACCAGGAGTTCGCATACCTCGGGTTTTCATATCGCTTTCTTGAGTCTAAATCTTTATTTTAATCTATAATTCAAAAATAAAATGTCTAATTATTTTCTAGGAGTTTATAGTGTAAAGTTTATAGTTTTAATCTATAATTTTAAACAGTACAATCTTAATATTTATCTACAGTCTAGCGGTAACAATACTAACTTAAGAACGAAATTGGAGTTCTCGAATTTAAATTTTTGAAAATCTTGTGAAAATTTTCTTGTGCCATGATTCCAAAAATACCCCTTTCAAATATGCATGTAGAATAAAAAATTTCCACGGTCCGAGTTTTAAATCGGGCTCTAATACCACTAAATGTAACACCCTAAACCCGGCCTAGACGTTATAGCTAAATTCAAAAAGCTACATTGGCCACCGAAATGACCCAGAAAATCTTTCGTATTTTTCAAACATACTTTTTAAACCATTTGCGTAAATCGTTCAAAACTAGTGAAATCGAGAATTTTAGAAATCAATGATTTTGGTATTTTATGTATTTGTAAAAGTTTTGATCGCTATTCAAAACTTTCATAATTTCAATCATATTTCAAAATCGTTCATTTATTTAATCAAAACTAAAGAACTTGACTATTCGTCACTATTTGAAAAAAAAATGTTAAATTTATTAAATCAAATGTCTTTAGGTATCTCATTTATAAATCTTATAAAATTTGAAACTAAGTCTAATTTTATTAAAAACTCATTTCTCAAATTTGCAGCGAAAAAAATGTAATATTGGCATATTTTTACGAAAATCGCAATGAACCATTTTGCTAAAACCATATTTTGCTAAAAATCAATATTTCTTGTAAATTTGTTAAAACATCGATAGGCAATTTAAAACCTATAAAACTAAGTCATATCTTTGCCTAAAACTCGCTTTCATTGTCAAAGCAAAAACGAGTGATTTTGTCAAGTTTTAATAAAAGCAAAGTTTTATGTATAATGTTAATCAAATACTAATTTATACAGTTCTTAAAACTTAATGTCATGCAAGCAATTCATGCAAATCAGAATGAAAAATCCCCAAACTAAAGTCCCATGCCACAATCCATACTCAAACTTATTACAATCCCAAAATAAAAAATATATATTAAGATAAACTTTAATTACTTTAGTTTAAAAAGGACTCTGAGAAACTCCTCCAAATGTTGTCATCGAATCCAAATCTCGGGGTTATTTGTAAAATAAAAAAAACTAAAGAGGAGTGAGTTATAAAGCTCAATGTGAGTCTTAACTTAAGTAATAAGTAGGAATTCAATATACGAATCATGTAACAATGAGCATATACTTATCATAAAAATTAATCAATTTTCTTTATGCACATGATTGTGGCAATGTGATTTTTATAAAACAGTTTCTTTTAAAACATCCTACCCATCACCGTGACACTCCAAAATCGAGTCCCCAGAAATCATCCATCCTAACACTCCAATTTGTACATAAGCCACCAGTAATGCAGACAAGCTGCCAGTAATGTGATCAAGCCATCAGTAATGCAAATAAACTGCTAGTAGTGCAGACAAGTTGCCAGTAATGCAGAAAAACTGCCAGTGATGCAGACAAGCTACCAGTACTATGGACAAGCCACTAGGGATGCAGATAAACTACTAGTACTTCCTCCTTACACATGTCTCAACCCCATGCATGTGAAATGGCCATAATAAATACATTTTCACTTTGTTACATAATAACACTTTAGTCATGTAAATCATACTCATCGAATTAGTTAACACTTAGTATCACATAGGCATATATTGACGTGCAAACCACATATTATCACAATGTATCAAAACATCACATTTTAACAGTCATGATTAATCATATATTCCATAATATCACAAAACATTAAAATGAGAACAACATGCTTTTCAAATCAGCTACAAACGTAACCATATAACATACTTTCACAAAATAGTTGCTTTAGAACCACTTTTATTATCCGTTTTGGAAGATTTATTCTTCCATTTTAGAATACTTAAAGTATCTGCATAAGAAAAATATCAAGTAATAATATTTGATTTAGGCATTTTTAACAATATATATAACTTGTATTAAGTTAAACCCACACTGATCTAAGCAACTCTAATGCGAAAAACTCCTTCTAACGCTGACATCTAGATTTAATTAGATCTATCTCGGATCTAAACATAAAATGAATTATCCATCATTAAATCATCAATTAAGTTATCCTTTTAAATAAAAATGATTTAATCTTGACTTCCAATACCACACTTATGCTTATACGACTAGAATCGAAGATGTGATTCACTTCCCAAAAGCCAAAGGTGTTCCAAGTTGTTAGCAATCGATCCTTCAACGCATGAATAATATACGAGAAGTTAATATCGAAGAAAAATAACATCTAACACTACATTCTTCCATTGATAAAAATGCTAAAGAAGTGATTACCTATACCAATATCATCCCGTACTTACGTCAATACAATTTGACTAGAAGGATCGACAGTTTACTAGAGTCTTGTTTCGAAGAAGTATAGACCATGGAAAAATCAACATCCAAATAGAAGAACGAGTATAAGATTTTAGCAATAATTTAAAAAAATACAAGAAGAAGAATTGAAATTCGATTATGACTAGAGATTTAAAGAGAAAATAGATAATGGAGAAAAATAATGACTAACGGTGGTGGTGGTGCGGTGGCGCGACGACAACGATAGTGGTAGCGGTGGAAGGAGAGAGTGAGAAGAAGAGGATGAGCGATAAAGTGGTGGTGTTTAGGTCAAATGATGGTGGCTAATGGCGGAGGAAAGGAGGCAAAAATTAAAATAATATTGGTTCAAAGTGGTGCAAAAGGGGAGGAGGAGAGAAAAGAGATGAGAGGAGAGGAAAAGGATGAAACAAATAAGAGAATAGACTCTCCCTAGGGTGGATAACGTCCATAGCAAGTCAACAAGGGGAAAAAAAGAAGGGAGTGAAATGTAGAGAAGAAGATGAAGGAAGGGGAACATATGGAGTAAAAAGAGGGCTAAGGGAGGAAAGTTGACTAGCTAATGAGGATATAGTCTTTTCCTATAACGCAACACTAGTGGACGACAAAAGGGGGTTGACCAAAGATATTTATGACAAAATAAAAAAAATTATAAGAGAGTGGGGAATTGAACATAAGACCTTTAGGAATTTAACTAAGCACTTAACCACTTGACTACTTGCAAGCTTGTTATAATTATTATAACTTTATTTTAAAAACATGGTGTGACCTTTGCTACGTTTTGAAGCAAAATTGCACCACAAAAAAAATAATGTGAGGGAAGCGATTTGAACACGTATCATCAAGGATATCTCCACCAGTACTTGATCACTAGACTTCATACTTATTTATTAACAAATGTGCCAAGATCATCCAAAAAAAAAATTGGGTGTGACATTCTATGTTCAATTACCCAATTTCTACTAACCTAAATTTTGGGATGTGACAACAAACCTATTTCGAATTAAACTTCACGATCAAGGTAACCCAGAAAATTCCTCTAAAAAAAATGTCTGAAAACTCTTTAACAATGCGGATGTTGTTCAAAGTAGAATTACAAACACTCTTATCTAGAACATAAGATAGATATGCCTCACATCCTTTTCTAACCAAGCTTTCAGCAACCATAGCTGAGATTACATTTGACAAGTAATCTTTACACTCACTCACAATCACAATATCCTTTCCACTAACTGACTTCATCGTTACCCTTTTTGAATAACAATCTAAACTACCTTAGTGCTCAACCAACCAGTCCATTTCCAAAATCAAATCAAACTCACTGAGCAGTAACTCCATCAAATCAACTAGAAATATTTCACGTTGTGTAATGCCCTATTTTTTTAAAAATTTTGTTTTACCAATTTTGTCGTAAATGAGCATTTGTTACAGTGGCTGAACGATGTCAATGTGGGTAGAGGTATTTGGTTCGAATCATGGTAAGGATGTGGAGTGATTTTATTTTGTTTGTTGCCTACCAAGAGCTAGTTGGGTTACAATTAAAGTGTGTTAAACTAATCTGTTAGTTGGGGATTAGTGAGGGGTTGGTTTTATTTTGATTTTATTTTGTTAAGATTTTTATTTTAATTCATTTTTATTATTTATTTTCCCAAAATCCCAATTTTTCACGTTTTCCATTTTGTTTCAAGTTTTGTTCCTTCTTCCTTTTCTTTTTCCCATTTCTTTTGTTTTTGCTTTTTGGTGTCTTGCTATTCATGCAATTTTTTGTTGTTCTTTCCCCATTTTTCTCCCAAACGTCTTATTCTTTTTTGGCAATCTGATTATATGGGTAATCATAATTAAGAGTTCTTTAGATTCTTGTAATGTTGGTTTTATTCTTCGGGTGTGATTCTTGTGAACTCTCGTGATAGGTGTTAATCAAGGGGGTCAAAACTCGTCTTCTACTGTGTAGTTGTGTTTGGACTTACGTATCTATCTCGGTAACTGATTGAGCATTGGAAGGGTTAATTTTGGTTTGTTAAGGTCACTACTTTCGAGTATGTCATTTGGGGTTTTGATAAATTGGTGATTCGATACTAAGAATTTGAATGGTATTTCTAGGTTTCGAATGTCTTGTGGTGGTATTCGCGACGAAAATGAATCAGGTGTGTAATGAGAAACTTGATAAACATCGAACAACAAAAGCCAAAATTGAGGCCTGTCGATGCCACACGGCCTTGTGCCTGGCTGTGTGGTAGGCCATGTGTGACACACGGCTGTGTGACAGGCTGTGTGCGTGGTCGTGTGTGACACACGGTCTAGCCACGCGGACATATGGGCCCAAGTTTCAAAATTTTCCCCTAGGGTAGTACATGTGGTCCTAATCAACTGTGTGCCTTCCGTGGGGTCAGTATGTGTTATATAAGCCTTAAAGTATGAAATTTGTTATTTTGTTAGTATGAATTTGACATAAATAACGCCTAAATGCATGTATTGTGATGCGATATGTTTGATCTATTATGTATAAGCATATTCAATATTTGTTATACGAGCATGCATTATATATATTCTAGTATCTGTTATTCTATTATATTTGGTATTATGTTTGTATCTGGCTATGGGGCAGGTTATGTATTATGTAGAGAAAGTGTATTGTGTAAGGCGTTAACTCGCCATTATACTTGCAGCACTACTGCGATTATTCTGAAAAGTGTTGTGAGGATACTAAGCGGTGTGTAGGGATAGGTGGATGTTTTATACTCCACATGGTGTGTTAGGATGGTCAGAGCTAGTGTGTAGAGGATGGGGGTAGGACTATATGTATCTGTATCTGTATTACTCTTATATGATTCTAATTTTGTATAAAATGTTTGTCTGTATTTGTACTGCCATGTAAATGAATTTGAAATCATGTTTCCTTATAAGTTACACACTGAGTTACAGAAACTCACTCTCTGTTTGTTTGATAATTTTAGGTAACCCTTAGCCTTAGGCGGGCCGGTGCGAAGGGAGCTCAGTTATGTCCACGTTTCCGTAAACACTCTTTTTTTAAATTTTAACTTATTTAAAATTCTGATTTTAGAGTTTTGTAATTTTTTGACTCTCTAGACATTTGAGATTGTTTTGGTTTTGGATTTATATATCGAATTTTGGCATGAAAAACGACAAAATGTTTTTACGTAAACAACTATCTTCTTGAAATATACACAATTTAATTAGAAAATAAAAAATAGTTTTTACTAAATAAGTACGACAACACGTTTTCCAATTGAAATGGTCATTTTAAGTAACAAAGATACACGATGTTTTCTTAAAAAGAGTTAGTCAGGTTTATTACTGTTTTACATAACATTTCTATATGCAGCCAAAACATATAGGCCAGGTTTGGGATGTTACATTTAGTGGTATTAGAGCTAGGTTGTAAAACTTGGTCTGTGAGAATTTTGGGTTTCAAAATTCTATGTGTAAAAACTATTTTCTGAGAAAAAGTCTACTTTCAAAAGAATCTGAAATGTAAGTTGGGGAATATCGAGTCTCCGGCGCTGATCCTGTAAGTACTTCTAACTTAGAAATACTTTAGTTAGAAAACTTTGAAACGATTAAAACTGCACTAAGTTAGTTAGAGACTAAAAACCTCTGAAATATCTTACAACTTCTTCTGATAATAATTTGAAGCATAACATACTTGCTAATAAATATTTAAACTGATACATAAAACTTTGTAGTGTGGATAAAACTTTGAATACGATGAGTGCTCGTGGAACTCGTGGCCATGATACTCATGGATGTGGCAAGTGCCATAGGGGGACTCGAATTGAGTTGTCCTTAACGGGTAGTATGCCTAACTTGGATACGAGTGAGACACCGACTACACCTACTGTTGACACTAGGTCTCAAACTCATTTGGCTGGGGACGACACATTATCCTAAGCCATGCTTAGAGTGTTGGAAAGGGTCGCCGGGCCTCATTCTGGTTCTGGAAGCCATGGATCAGTAATTGAACGGCTCCATTCCAACGGCACTGAGATATTTAGGGGTGTCGTTGAAGTCGCCTCGATGGTGGCTGAATACTGGTTATAGGCCATCGAGAGGATCGTGAATGATATTGACTACATCCCTGAGCAGATGTTGAAGCGTGTAGTATATTTACTTCGTGATGAGGCGTATTAGTGGTGGTTAACGATTGAGGAGGGTACTCAGCTAGATCGAATTAATTGAGATTATTTTAAGACCGCCTTCCTGCTTAAATATGTGGGGGTGAGTTATATGGATGCTCGTAGATGCAAGTTTATGAATCTCACTCAGGAGGGTAGGACTGTGGTCGAGTATGAGGCTGAATTTTTTAAACTGAGCCTTTATGCTCCTAGGATAGTATCGACTGAGTATGAGAAATGTGTCCACTTTGAGGAGGGTTTAAGGGATAATCTGAGAGTTCTAATAGCTCTACAGAAGGAGCAAGAAATTTCTGTCTTGGTGGACAAGGCGAACATCGCTGAGGAGGTTAAGCGTGTTGAGCACGAGAATAGGGACCGAGAGAGGGCTAAGAATAAGAAGGATTTGGAGCCCTCTAGTTCTATTCAGAGGCCTAAAAAATGGGCCAAATCTGATGGGCCTTCGAGAGTTCGGGTTCCAGTTGCTCCTACTATGGTATAGCCATGTAGAGATTGTGCTAGACGCCATTCGGGTGAGTGCTGGAGAAGGTTGGGAGCGTGTCTATGATGTGGGTCGATGGAGCACCGTATCAAGGATTGTCCACAACGTTCAAATCAGATGCAAGCTCCAGCTTTGGGTTTTGTTCAGCCTCAACGGGCAGTTCAGCAGCCACCTAGGGGCTGTGGTCCGGCCGGGGTGGAAATGTATGGGTAGAGGGCAGAGAGCACCGAGTAGAAGTGCTAATCAGAATGAGGCGAGGCAGCCTGCTTTGGTTTATGCTACTCAATGTCGTGAGGACAGAGACGCCGATGATGTGATTACCGGTACGTTCTTTATTTATGATGCTCCTTATTTTGCATTGACAGACATAGGGTCAACACATTCTTATGTAGCTAGCTTTGTTTCCGTAAACTTGGGGATCCCTGTTGGGAGTACTTCTGGCGAGATTTCTATACTTAGTTCATTGGGTCAATCTGTTCGGGTTAATAGATTATATAGGAATGTACCGTTGGAGATACACTAGGTTGTGTTTCTGGCTAATCTAGTAGAGCTACCATTTGGGGAATTTGATCTGATTTTGGGAATGGACTGGCTTGTGAAGCATCGTGTTAGTTTGGATTGTGCTACTAAGAGGGTAGTTTTGATATCAGTGAATTATGTGGAGGTAGTTATGATCAGTAAGTGTCGGGATTACTTATCCTATGTGATCTCCACTTTTGTGACTGAAAAACTGGTTCAGAAAGGGTGTAAAGCGTATTTGGCTTTTGTAAGTGATTCGACTTCTGTAGATTCTTCTGTTGGGAATATCCGAACAATTAGAGAATTTTTGGATGTTTTTCCTGAGGAGTTACCAGGTTTACCTCCAGATTGAGAAGTCGAGTTCAGTATTGAGCTTCTACCAGGTACAGCTTCGGTGCCTATTGCTCCTTATCGTATGGTACCGAAGAAGCTTATGGAGTTAAAAGCTCAGCTCCAAGAACTCCTTGATCGTGGGTTCATCCATCCTAATGTGTCTCCGTGGGATGCACCAATTTTATTTGTAAAGAAAAATAATGGTACTATGAGAATGTGTATCTACTACCGTCAATTGAATAAGTTAACAGTGAAGAATAAGTACCCACTTTCGAGGATCAAAAACTTGTTTGATCAGTTTCGTAGGGCTTCGGTGTTTTCTAAGATAAATCTTCATTCAAGGTACCAACAAGTTAAGGTTAAGGATGTTGATGTTCATAAGACTACTTTTAGGACTCGTTATGGGCACTACGAGTTCCTAGTCATGCCCTTTGGTTTGAAAATTGCTCTGGCTGCATTTATAGACCTCATGAATCGGGTTTTTAGCCGTATTCAGATTAGATCATTGTGGTCTTTATAGATGACATTCTAGTATACTCTAATACCGAAGATGATCATCATGACCATCTTAGAGTAGTCTTTCAGATACTTCGTGAGAAGTAGCTCTACGCTAAGTTGAGCAAGTGTGAATTCTAGTTGAGGGAAGTAACCTTTCTGAGGCATGTGGTTTCTGTTGAGGGGATCTGAGTTGATCCTAGGAAATTGAGGTTGTGCTTGAGTGGAAATAGCCCAAGAATGTTTCTTAGATCTACAGTTTTATGTGTCTTGCATGTTATTATCAGAAATTTGTCGAGAGGTTCTCGTTAAATACAGCTCCTCTAACTAAGCTGTTACGTAAGAATGTTCCTTTTGTCTAGACTGATGAGTAGCAATTGAGCTTCGAGAAGCTCAAATCTATTTTGACTCAGGCTCATTTTCTGATATAGCTTGAATTTGGTAAGGAGTTCATGGTATACAATGATGCATCTCATGTCAATTTGGGTTGTGTATTGATGAAAGAGGTAAGGTAGTGGCTTATGCATCCCGATAGCTTAAGTCACACAAAGGAAACTATCCGACGCACGATCTCGAGCTAGCTGTAGTTGTCGTCGCTTTAAAGATTTGGAGGCACTATATGTATGGTGAGAGGTGTATCTTCTACACCGATCAAAAAAGCCTCAAGTATCTCCTTACCCAAAAGGAGTTAAACCTCAGGCAGCGTAGATGGATTAAACTGCTTAAAGATTGCAACTGCACAATTGAGTATCATCACGGTAAGGCCAATATGGTGGTTAATGCTTTTAGTGTAACACCTCTTACCCGTATTCGATGCCGGAATAAGGTACGAGGCATTACTAAATCACATACACTTGTATACGTATTAAACCAATTTACAAACTTTCATCCGAATTAAAACTTTTTAAATTATTAACGTGCTTTTATAATTCTTTACAACCTATCCTCGAAA
>CM025146.1:8620593-8632015 GCA_013467495.1 Gossypium gossypioides
AATTTAATTCCATTTTCGAACTTCAATTATTTAATTATATAATAAATCAAAAAAATTCAATTAATTCTTAGGTCATTTCCATACTAAATGAGAAACCACATTCATTTCTGAATGTAACCCATTTCTCTAACTTCATCATTTTTATCCATTTCTATTCATTTGATTCATTATGCAATTCATTTCTAGTTTCAATGAGCTATTGGAGGAACCAATTGGACATATGTAATTAGTGATCAAATGATTTATAGTTAAGTTCCAACTTTTCGCCTATTAATTATAAACTCATTTAGTTTCAAAGTCATTTCACTATAGTATCGTGACTAAGCTCTCCCTAATAACATTACTGTCACACCCGATTCTCCTAAGGAATCGAACTTAAAGAAGAGTCGTGGAACTGATTGTATATAAATAGAAATTTATAGAATCTAATAAGATATTTAGAAACTTAAGTGGTTGGTTGGGAATGGTTAGTTTTCAATCTTGGTTTAGTTATATTGGAACCAACTAGTTCCATAGTGGGAAACAAAATGATTAGGATTGAGTGGATGAAGTGACCTGTGGAGACCATGCCAATGGAGCATATATATAGGTGTGGATGGGAACAAAATTCTTCTCAATTTTGTTCACCACTTTTTCCTCTCTCAATGGTATCGTCTTCTTCAGACGTTTTTAAGAAGAAGAGGATGTAGCTGAAGGAAGCTCTACATGCCGCAACCATCATGAGAAATGAAGTTTGGTAGTAGAGAAGTGAGGAACTAGTAAGCTTTCTTACCTCTCTATACTTTTGGATTGCAGAAAAAAATAGAGTAAGAACTCTCAAAGCTTCTGTATAATTATGTATTCTGGGTTTTAAGGTTTGTATGCCTTCAAGATATCCAACAAATGGTTGTTATGCTTAGCTACCAGGACAAAGGAGGCTCTTACATTTGGACAAGCTAAGTTGTTAAAAATAAGGAAGCTAAGTTGTACTCCATACCTGGAATGTTGTGTGGCTTGCATGATTCTACGATGATGCATGAACATAGCTGATTGTGAATGATAAGCATGTATAAAATTGTTTAATATATGGTATTTACCAATGTAGCTCAATATGCATAAAATATTTAGGATTCCATGTTTAAGAAGATAGCGTACTACATGCTAGTATATAAGTGAAATGCATGCATTACATTATTATAACAATAGGGTACAGTAGGGAAATAATGGATGGTATATATGAAGCCGAGATCGAGGACTGAGAATATCTATTAAGTACCACCATACGAAGTTGTTGAGTGCAAACTATGATGTTCGAAGCTCCAAGCCTTGTGGAGGGGACATTGCGGTGTTTGAGCATAAATGTTTGGAATGGTGAATTGGAGGAATGAGCAGACAGATAGGAAAGATGGAATTCCAGTTAGATACCGTCATACGGTGTTCTTGAGTGCAAATTGTGACGTGCAAAGCTCTAGGCCTTACGGACGGGACACTTCGGTGTTTGAGAATCAAGGTTAGACAAGAGATAAATAGATATTGATGGCTATTAGGTTCCATAGAGCAACACTGTGATGACGGTTAGTAGGCTCTATAGGGCGACACCGGGATGATGATAAGGTCCTACGGGGGGACACCTCAAAAGAGATCTAACGTGTAAGAGCACATCTTGACTGTGTCATTATAAAGAGTCCGCCAGGACAATAAAGACGGGGAAGTCCACCGGTAAAGTAAACATGGGGTAGTCCATCGGGATTGTAAACACGAGGTCGTTTGCAACACGCTCTTAAGAAGAATAAGATGTTACTGAAGAAAGCTTTGCATGTCGTAATCGTCACAAGAAATAAAGTCTGGAAGTAGAAAAGTGAGGAACTGGTAAGCTTCCTTACCTCTCTATATTTGTGGATTGAAGAAAGATGTAGAGTAAGAACTCTTAAAGCTTTTGTATAATTTTAGATTCTAGGTTTAAAGGTTTTTATGCTTTCAAGATAACCGATAAGTGGTTTTTATGCTTAGTTTCCAGGACAAAGTAAGCTCTGGCGGTTGGACAAGCTAAGTTGTACTCCATACCTGGAATGTTGTGTGGCTTGCATGATTCTGTGATGATGTATCAACACAACTTATTGTGAATGATAAGCATGCATAAAATTGTTTAATATATGGTATCCGTCAATGTAGCTCAGTATTCATAAAATATTTAGGATTCAATTTTTAAGAAGATTGCGTACTCCATGCTAGTATAAAAGTGCAATGCATGCATTGCATGATTATAACGATGGGGTATGGTGGGAAAAATAGATGGAATAAATGAAACTAGGATTGGGGACTAGGAATTTCTATTAGATACCTCCATATGGAGTTGCTGAGTACAAACAATGATGTAAGAAGATCCGGGCCTTATTGAGGGGACACTATGATGTTCAACCATCAAGGTTAGGAATAGAGAATTAGAGGAATGGGTGGACATATAAGGAAGATGGAATTCCAATTAGATACCTCCATACAATGTTGTTGAGTACAAACCATGATGTACGAAGCTCTAGGCCTTGCGAATAGGACACTTTGGTGTACGAGCATCAAGGTTAGGCAATAGATAAATTGAGATTTATGGCTATTAGGTTTTATAGAGCAACACTGTGACGACGGTTAGTAGGCTTTATGAGGCGACACTACGATGGCGGGATGGTCCTACGGGGTGACACCTCGAATGAGGTCTAACATGTAAGACCATAGCGTGACTATGGAATCATAAAGAGTCTGTCAGGATACGAAACAGGGGGTAGTCCACTAGGATAGTAAACACAGGGACGTTTTCCAGGACATTAAACATGGGGTGAAAGAGTGTAAGACTATAGCTCGGCTATGGCATCATAAAGAGTCCACCGGTATAGTGAACACATGAATTATAAGGTGTAAGACCATAGCTTGAAAATGGAAATAGGGAAAGACCACCAAATGGGATGAACTCAAAGGCTGACAGGACAATGTAATGGAGATCGAGGCCAGACGAGACCAGAAGAGATAATGTAAATGTGGCAGATCAAGGATTTCCAGAATGTAAGAATAAGGGAAATTAAGTAGAATAGCCTGATGTTATAGGTAAACCCTTTTATGAGGATTTACCATGTCAAATTATAGAGAACTCGCAGGTACGAAGTTGGAGATCTTTGGCAAATAACCCTGAAACGAAGGTTATACTAGATGATTGAGCGGAACCCAATGGTCCGCGGATAAAAGATAGCCAGAGGCAGTTAAGTTCATTAAGGCCCATTGTCGTGTGTGAAATGATATGTGAATCTGCAAGTGTACACATCGAATCAAGTAATAAAGTAGTAAGTAAGATCGTCTCCACATGGATCGATTAGGATTAATTAGGTTAAGTAATCACTATGAACTATATGAACCAGGCTATGGCAAGAAGAACAAAATAACAAATTTGTAAAGGATAATCACATATGCAATATTAAAATTAGATAGCTAACTTAAAATATTGTGGCAATGTAATGAGACAAAGTTGAGAGGAAAAACACTATTGAATGGAAAGGTTGGAATTACACAGATTACATCCTTAAAACACAATAATGCCATGGCAAAGTTGTAACTAGTCTATTGTTCAAATTCTAGCTACAATAGTCTACTTCTTTCGAGAGCCAGACTTCAAGCTACCATTCCTAAAGATTTGTATGTCTACAAGCTTTAAGGATGGTACCCAATATTTTCTCCTTACACTGTACAGAGCACAACTCTATGTCTAGAGTGCTACGAATATTATTTCAAGTACTCACTTGTATCATTTGATCGCAATCCAACTAGTCTAACATTTTCAGAATTTAATCAAGTTTGTGAACATACCATACATCCATCTATGTCTAGAGATTGCATGTATGCATTCAAAATATTGCAAATTGAATGAAACAGTAGATCTAGTCATGATAATGCCCGATCATTAATGGAAATAAAGATTCATTAAGTAATTCCAACCTGATGAGATTAGCTCATGGGTTGGACATTAACACCCAAAATAAAGGTATCAATCAACAACATCATTTAACAGTTAAAAATCCACAAAAATTAATTAAGATAATGAAGGAAGAACTTCAAAAAACTTTCGCCAAATCAACTCCCAGCTCCAGTGCTACAATATTGTGCAAGACCCGAGGTTCAATGCTTCGTCCCCTTCTTTGCGTCTCTGCTCTGTGCTTTAGCTGCTACTTTCTTTTCCTTTCTTTAGATTTTTCACAAGAGTTTGTTGGAGAAGAAGAACCACTCCTAAATTCTCGTGTATATTTTCTCTCTCTCCTCTCTTTTTCCTTTCTTTCCTCTTTTATAGGGTAGGTCCCTTCTCTCAGAACACACTTTTCTCCCTCTTTTTTAGGTGGATTTATGCGGTACACATTCAGCTGGCTAAGAGTGACGAGGACTGAGTGCTACGTCAGTATCTTCTTAGAATTGCCATGGCATTTATGCTGGCAATTTGCCCAACCTTTTTCCATGTCAATAATTCACTCATTCATTTCTCTTCTTACTGCCTACACCTGTTACAAACACAAACAATTAATTTCCTTCCACCAACAAAAGTAACATATAGTAACATTGAAAGCACAGTCCAAGCTTCATGATGCAATGTTATAAAAATATGTTACAAATGCAAATATATCCACTTAATTACAAACAATTAATCAAATTTAGAGACTTGCAATATAACTCTTTTCAAGATTTATCACCCATACAAAGGCTAAGTCACTTGGGCTAACAGAAGAAGGAGCTCGCTAGGGACTAACCTGGGAAGGATAGTCTGCCAAGAACAATGGAGGGTAAGAATCTGAAATCTAATGTGGTAAATGGAAGATAATCAATAGCAGACATTGGGTTTCACATCCAAGGTTGTGAGAGAAAGGGAAGTTAGGTTAAGGCATAATTAGATCTGTATCCCTAGAGGACCCTTATCTTAAAGAAAACGTGTATACCTCAAATAGAGAATACATCTGTTAGCGGTAAGCTGCGGGAAAAAAATGGGTGGTATTGATTTTGTCAGTAAAATCTACTATGGCAAAGAATGACCAGGGAGTTAAAATTTCTACTTAAAGCCTCATTCCTTAAGTTATGAATTTTGTTATAGGGTTGTTAAACAAATTCTCACTAAGCTCAATTGAACTTATGAATGGTCCACTTATTTGCATGATAAACTTTTCACCTGAGAATTAAGTGGAGGGCCAAGTTAGACTTCGCAAATTTTGGGATAAAGGAAGCGGTAGTTGTAACATGTGTATAGAAGGGCATTCCCAGAGGCTACTCCTTAGGGGTTTAGTCGATGTTCTAAAATTTTAATGGTTAAACTCCTAAATTTTTAAATAAGTTTGTAAGACAGTAACATTTGGGAAGATGTGTATTATAATATAGTTAAATGTGTAAACTAAACATGAAGAATGTAATAAGATTTGATTCAGGAATATTATTAAGTTGATCGGGTCTTTGTATCATCTAGAACCTGAATCCGGTGATCGGATTGGGTATAGGTTGTTACAATACCATTACGAAAGCTACTCGATCAGTGCTCATCCAATGACCTTGTCATATCAAATTGACTTTGTGGTTGGAGTACAACATCATTAAAACCATTAGTAGTAAATTGTTTCAACATTGAAGAGATAGAAGATACCTTAGCTGCAAGTGAAGTAAGGGCATCTACTTCATGCACTCTTACTACTCGTATTCCTAAAGTTTCTTGATTAGTCGACCATTGGTAGTTATTATTGGCTATTCTTTTGATAATTTCATAATCCTCATTATAAGATTTAGAAAGGAGAGCACCATTTATAGAAGCATCTACCGCCATCCTAGTGTGTGTTGCAATGTGGAATCTCATGGTGAGGGCATTTACGTAGTAACTCTTTGAATCTTTCCCATGCCTCATATAGGGATTCATCATCCATTTGCTAAAAAGTGGTGATCTCATTCCGCAACTTAGAATTTTTCTAGGTGGAAAATACTTAACTAGGAAACGTTCAGCTAATTCTTACCGAGTAGATATTGAACTAGGTGGCAATGAATTAAGCAATGCTCATAATCTATCCCGAAACGAGTATGGAAACAAATTCAATCTCAATGCATCACCGGTTACACTGACAATCATGAAGGAATCACTCACCTCCATGAATAGTCGAAGGTGAAGGTGTGGATCTTCTATGGGCATTCCACTAAATTGCACACTATTTGAAGCATCTGGAACATCACAGGCTTCAGTTCAAACTATGGTGCCTTGATCTCTGGTCTCCTAATTCTTGGATTTAAC
This sequence comes from Gossypium gossypioides, assembly GCA_013467495.1. Taxonomy (NCBI): domain Eukaryota; kingdom Viridiplantae; phylum Streptophyta; class Magnoliopsida; order Malvales; family Malvaceae; genus Gossypium; species Gossypium gossypioides. The sequence continues at coordinate 8,626,859 of CM025146.1, forward strand.
TCATTAAAAATTGGCACAGCGTATTGCCTTATGGCTCGATCCCTATCACTAGTAATAAGGATTGGATTATGAGCATTAATGGCTCCATTCCCTTGAACTTCGTTTTGATTTTCAAGGTCCATTTCTACGATTTATCTCTGAGCTAGTCCTTCTCGCCTCCTTTGTCTAAATGGCCGCTCGATTTCATGGTCTACAGGGAGTAAATCGATGTTTGATCTATGCTCATAAACACCTAAAAATAAAATCAGAAAAAAATAAAAAAATATTTAAATACCAATAAAAATAAAAAACCAAATTGCAAGAAATAATTTCACAAATAATGATTAAATCAATAGTGTCCGACAACGGCGCTAAAAACTTTGTTCGCAACGGAATGTGCAAGTATACACAGTCGTTATCAAGTAATAAGTAACTAAAAGAGTTATCATCTCCACAGGGATTGTGTTTAAATCAATAATTGTAAATTAATATTTAAAAGTTGGTTAAGAAAACACAATAGTTTTAAAGTGATGGATGTTAAAATTAAATTAATCAACTATTTGTAAATGAATTAACCTAAATGCAATGAAAAATGCAATAAGATGGTTTAGCAACAATTCACAAGTTTTAACAACAATAATAGGAATAAGCTAGAACAATTACAACACTTGACTCAATTAATTCTTTATCATGTTTAACAATGTTCCGGAAAAATTCAATGGCAACTCAATCATTCATTAACATGGAATCTCATATAAGTTCTTTTGAAGTCTTATACTTACAAAAACATGTATAATTCTTTGTCCATATTTAACTAAGGATTCCTTAGAATTTATGTGAAGTAACAGGGACGAGTTAGGTTTGAAACAATTTAATCACATAAACCTAAAGTTATGTAAGGTAATAGTGTTCTCTCAAATTATTATGAACCTTTAATTTATTCTGGGTTGGATATAAATTAAGCATGCGCCTTCCAATTATTGTGTCCATTAATCACCATCTAATTAGGATTAAGCAACTAATTCTAATGCATCCAAACAAAAGTTAATTCATGAATAACATGAATGATTTTAATTGAAAGCATGAACAACTGAAGCACAAAACAACTGTCACGTGTGAATTTATAATACGAATGTGCAAGTGTACACGTCGAATCAAGTAATAAAGTGACGAGTGATTATCGTCTCCACAGGGATCAAAATTGATTTTAAATAATTGGTTATGCTATTAGTTATGAAATTTACTAATTAAACTGTGCGATAAAAACAAATGACAAATTGATAAAAAGAATTAATGAATGGATTAATAAAATCAATTATGAATGAAAAAATGCTAAGGCAATTAAAATGCTATGGCAATTCTCAAAGAATACATAGGGAGGATTTGTACTCTTAAATGATAAAGGTTGGAATTACTCGGGCTTTATTCTTATACCAACATAATGCTATGGCAAAATCATGGCCATTCTACTACTTAGGGATTCACTACTACAATCTGCTTCTTTCAAAAGCTAAACTTTGAGCTACCATTCTGAGTTTCTTTGTATGTCTATAGAACTCAAGAATGATATCAAGACTGTTCTTTCTTTCCCTATACAGATCGTAACTTCTATGTCTAGAGTGCTGCAAATATTCTTCTGAATAGTTGTCTGTATCAACCGATAATAATCCAATCTAATGAATATTTTCAGAAGTAAATCAGATCTACTAACATATCATACAATAATCTATGTCTAGAGCTTGCATGCATGCATTTAAAATATTCACATATCAGATGAAACAATAATATACTCAAAATCAGATCATGACATTAAAGATAATAGAAATTCACCCAAATAATTCCAACCTAATGAGATTTAGCTCATGGGTTGGACATTCAAATCCAAAACAAAACCATTCAACATCATCATTCAAGTTTTCGAATCACAAATTTCAAATTAGAAAATAAAGACAAAATTGCAGGAAGCTCTTGCTACTCCAGCTTTCACTTTAATAATGAGATTTGATGTAAAATCCTGGGTAGATTCCTCTTCCCCTTATTGTGTCTGTGACTTTTTTACTCTGTAAGTTGCTTACCTCTCCTTTCTTTTTTGAGATTTCTACGAGAATTTGATACAGAGAGAAAAATTTCTCTCTAATTCTTCTCTCTCAAAAATCCTCTCCCCTTCTTTTCTCTTCTCTTTCCTCTTTTATAGGGTAGGTCCTTCCCTCTCAACACACACCTTTTGCTTCATCTTTTTCAAGGTGGTTTATCTAGTACAAGGAAAACTAGCTGAGAGTGACATGGATTGAGTGCTGCGTCATCTTCCTAGAATTGCCATGGCATTCTTGTTGGCAATCCAACCAGCATTTTACCATGGCAGTATTTCACTTCCTTCATTTTCCTACTCTTTTCTCTCTTCTCTTCTTCATCCTGCACCTACTGCCAACCACAACCAACACCTTTCTTCCTCAATATCCAAGCTTTTTTATGCAATTTTCTAAAAATATCCTAATATGCAAACATATTTACTTAATTATAAATAATTAATTCACTCTAAAAGCTTGAAATATAACTATTTTCAAGAGTTATCACACCTCCAAACCTAAATTATTGCTTGTTCTCAAGCAAAATATGTCTGAGTATGCATGAATTTGCCAAAACATACAGTTACCATATATATACTGCTAAACCATCTGCCATATATTCTATACCCTCATTTTCTGTAGTCTTCTACTAAAAAAAATTGGTTCAAGTTTTGTACGCTTGTTTAGCAAATGAAGTGCATAAAATGCTTCCTAAAAATAAAAATTCCTAAATAATTTAGCAATTCTGACTATAGCAGACCTCTCCCAATTTATTTAGGTTATCTTTACTCTAAATTTAGTTTCTCTATTCTTATTCTATCATTTCAAAATTTTAATTACAAATATTATTAATTATATTTTTTTCTAAGGAATTCATCTTGTCACATGGTTTCTTTACTTGACAGTCTCAATGGAGCACACACTAGATTGCCAGGTAGTATATCATGCCACAATTTGAATGTAATTCACTTATGGAGCTAAGGCTTTTAACTTAGAAGATGGATGGAACAAATAACTACCTCCTTAGCTACTCAGCTTAGAACTACAAAGGAGTGTCCCTAAATCATTATTATTAATACAAATAATTTTTTTACTCACTCTTATTCGAACATGTTTTTTCTGATCAATAATACAATGGAGCAAACAAAGCATTACTGACCTACTCAATAGTTTCAAACATTGGAGTGTAAAACTATTGCCATGGTATTCCTTATTATTCATAACCAAATTATTGAATTTAGGTTCAAGAAATTCTAAATGCATTAAAATAACCCTACTACAGATTAATTGCAATGATATTTAAGTTATTCTACTTTTAGGAATCAACTTTCAAACAACTATCCTAAGATAAACATGCTTAATCAACTATCACAATTTTTTTAATTAATCGAAGAGTTATTATCCTCATTGAACATCACCGATAACAATATACTCAACATAGTCTGGCAATTATTTGGCATTTGTATGTATTGGCAAATTGAATGACAAAATGCATGAATATTAAAACATAAGTCTATTGCATATTATATTTACAACACAACACACCCCAAAACCTAAAGGATGCATTATCCTCAATGCATGAACAATGAAATATAACAAAATGCAATGACAACCAAATATGAATGCATGAAACATATGTTAAAAATGAAAAAAAATACAAATAAAAAAAAAGCTTGGAAGAAATTGGGTTACTCTAATTGGGTTGGGTTGATTTTCTGGTAGTGCGTTTGTAGTACGGTTGCCACTCCACTTCACCAGCATCAGCTTGAACTAATTTCCCAACAGCTTGCTTGTAGCGCTTCCTTTTTAGCTGGTTGATTTGCACCTCGTCTTCATCATTAGTATCTGACTTCGTGAGATCATCAATCAGTTGATGAAACGTACGTTCGTGCACTGTCATAGGTGCAATGGAGTTTGGTGTAGTGGTAGTGTCAGCAGGTGTAGTAGTTTGAGTCACATCAGCATCATTTTTATCAGACTCAATATGTACAGATTTAGTTTTCTCCTTTTCTCCCTCTTTTTCTGTAGTCTTCTTCTTCGTAGTGGCATCATCATCATCGTCGTCGTCGTCATCGTCTGGTTCCAACAACAATTCTTTAGGAAAAATAGGGAACATAGGCATAGGTCGAGTAAAGTTCTCCTGAAGAGATTTCTGAATGGCCTTATTTCTTTGTCGAACATATCCCTAAAATATAGCCATTTCCTCTTGAGCTCAGCCAAGATCAGTGGCTAGCCTTAATTGGTGTTTCTCCATCATTTGAAATTGTTGTTGCAGCATCTCAAGAGTATCAATCATTTTCTGTTCAAAGTCATTGTTGCAGCATCATTTGAAATTGTTGTTGCAGCATTAGAAGTCATAGGAGGAGAAGCTGTGGATGTAGAGCCCGCATACCATGGCATTTCCTCTCTAGAAAATCTCAGGGCGAGTTGCTTTATTATGTCTCATTTGTTGGGGATTGTGTCTTCATTCACTTGAATAGGGACCTTCACCTTCTTAAAAAGAGTCGTGATGAGGGACGAAAAATTTAAGGTATCGTCATTCTTTTCGGAGAAGTGGTGGACTTCTCTAAAGATAATGCTTTCAATATTGATCTTTCTGCCCATCATAATCGAGTGCAATAATAATAGACATTCTTTTCAAATAGTTGAGTTTTGAGTAGAAAGGATGAGATGAGTTTCAAGGAAATGATACCACACTCTATAGTGAGGCTTCAATGATACACGGTCAATGGTGTAGCAATCATTTTGGGAAACTGTCCACTTCGTCCCTTCTACATATAAATATGTTAGAACTTGGTTGAGTCCTTCAGTTGTCACAGTCTTGACAAATTGGGCGTGTTCATTAGGGTCGTCAGATAACCCATATTGTGCATTGATGGTGTCTTCATCGAACATCACCAAGACACGATGCACATGTAACAACCTGTTTTTCAGTAGTGTCGAAAATAGTACTTTCGGGGCCACCAAATCCGACGAGTAAGTTCGTAAATATTATTATTTAATATTTACGAGTCAAACAAGGTTTTAAAAAGGTTTTTGATAGAGTGATTTTTGTTATATAAATGATTTAATAAGTTCAAGTGGTAAGACCCTAAGGTCAAGTGGGTTTAGA
>CM025146.1:8722292-8732391 GCA_013467495.1 Gossypium gossypioides
TCGAAACTTTGCAGGAGGAATTGAATGTTTATGAAAAGAAACTATGTCAAAATTTTTGTAAAAAAAAAAATTCAGATCGTTTGATAACACTTCTTACTTTGTTTCGATGATGACTATGGGTAAGAGGTGTTACATTTCCAAACTCATGAAAGATCGAGTTGCCACGAAAGTATTTCTGAACATTGTTAAGCATGATAAAGAAAATTAAATTGATTAATATAATTATCCTAGCCCATTTAATGTTGATTGTTTTTTTTTTTTGCTAAAGTCGTCATTCATAAATTTAGATAATTAACATTTAGATTAAAAATTGCATTAGGGATCAATCTTTGCATCTAGTTAATTTCACTTAGTCTAAACATCACCATTCAAATTATTGTGTTTTTATACCAAATTGTGAATTTATAATTTTACAAATAATTGATTAACATACACAATCCCTGTGGAGACGATAACTCATTTTTGCTTACTTATTACTTGAACGACTGTGTACACTTGCACAAACCACATTAAAGATATATTGGTATACCAAAGGATTGTGAGTATTCCCCTATAAGCTCTGTGATTTGGGCGTTGAGGCCATGAGACATGTGGAGAGATAAGGGAATGTTGATCTATGCCCCATTCAATAGGACATGTTGTTGTACAAGAGAGTGTTTAGCTTATGCTACACTTATGGGACATGTTAAGGACTCTTTGAGTCATGCTGAGGCATTATGAGGAGATCTGTTTATCCAATAGTAAGTTAAGACAAGTATTAAGAACGTGTTTTATGTTCTTCAACCGTTCTGATAAGATAAGTATAAGAGCATGTTTCATGCTTTCTAATATTCATATATGAACAAGAACAAGCCAAGCTTTTAAGTATGATTTTCATCAAGCACATTTGAAACTATTTTTGCAAACTCATGTTTCTGACAACCAGGTAACTGCAAACTGGACCTTGCACCCTTATGGTTAGCCTAACTCGTAGAACAGTTCTTGAACTAAAGTTTCTATTTTAAAAGAACCATATTTTCCTAAGGCATGCTTTGATGATTCCTCTATAGTAATTGAGGCCTTAATGAACTCACCCACTCCTCTCTTACTCCACAGGTAAATAGGTCGCAAACGGCAATGGCGAGGTGGATGGCCTATGTGAGGCTAAACCCAGAATCGTTACCAGCGAACCCAGGATAAAGGCGATGTGATTTTTAGTTTGGATTAGACTTTTTTAATATCGCTATTATTATTAGGTACACTTTATTAAGCTTATTTTTTCTTTCTTTATTATCAGTTTTTTTGCGAACTATACACTAAAATAATTGTCCGGTAATCTATATTTTACAACATAAATAAAGCTTGATGTTTCCTTATTTCTCCTTGCATGCGCGCCAAGTTGTATTCTTTTTAACTTTCTCAAAAATATGTCTTTTACCCACATATGAGTTAGTTAAATTGTGAAGTATTATTTCTACAACCCCTATATGTTTGGGACCCTTATATGCATGAGAACGCTCGGAAGTGATAACCTTACTATGTAACGAACCCTACCAAAGCTTGAAAACCCTTACATGAATGAACTCACTTTTTTTTTTGCGAAGCCCGTTTGCATGCAAACCAATCATGTATTGTTCAAGTTCCTTGTTGGATTTGGAGTTCAAGCTACTGCTCATGGTTGTTAGGTGAGTCTTTGCATCGACTCTTGCATGAATATTGTTCACATGAGATATCTCTATAGAAACTGATTGAATGATGAAACCGAAGCTAGAAGAGTATAGTAAGATGATCATGTAACTATATGATTGAATGCATGTTATGGTATGGAATCTGAGAAATAGGTTTTCTCATATATGTGCTTCTTAGATGTATGCTATGGGTACGCCCGTGTGGACATGAAATTGGCCAAAATCAAGCCATTTTATCACCAAATCAAGCATTTACCTAAAAGCACTTTGTACACATGATCAAGGCATCATAACATGACCAAAATCAACATTGAATGACCAATTCACTAGTCTAGAACCATTCAACCAATATGCCATATAAGGTACCTTTAAATCAAACATACAAACTTACCTAAACACATGCATTACCACAATTGGAAACATGCACATCTAGTTCATTATCATTTTAAAACATACCATAATTGTGACCATAAGTAACTCAAAATAAACATATCATTTTAATTTCCTAAAATCAACTAACCAATGTGCTATTCATAGACACCGCAATTATATCCAAATATCAACAACTAAAACATGTCAACATTGATCCATTCCTAGCATAGAAACTTAATTCAATCATAAACCAAAACAAACCACAAGTGTTCACTTTCATAGCATTCTAATTTATACAAAAAAGATACATATTTACAATTTTGATAAAATAGATACTAACTTAGTTTAGTTTATTGTCCTATTGTACCAAAACAACCTATATAGCCACATATACATGCCACTACCCTAAGAGACCCAAGAACTATCGACTTCAATGGAAAGTGTGAGCCCAAAGTTCGATTCGTCCCAATGTGAGTGACAACAATCTACAAAATAATCCACAAGAGGAAATAAGCTTATAGAGCTTAGTAAGAACATATTATATCATTTAACCTAACAACAAATTAATACAACTCATATATTATTTGATTTAATGTTACGGAGTGTAAGAAGGGGCACGTATGTGCAATTTAGGGGTACTGAAGTAGAAACAGAGGCACATATGTGCAATTCATAGAATAATTAACTATAAGAATTTAATTCCACACCTATAATGTGGAAATACAAGTAGAAGTTCAATTACATATTGAAATACTATGAACTTACCTTGACGACTAGAGCATAGAAATATGATCGAGCTAATTCGTGATTTTCTCCTTTCCTCGGTTTATATCTGGCTCAAATTTATCTTGATCTAAATAAATAATTATATTCAATTAAGTGTTTCAATTAATCTCAAACATTCAATTCAATCCTTAATTCACATTTATGCATATTTACCCATTGGCCCTAAACATTGTAACTTTTCACAATTTAGTCCTTAGGCTCATAAATTGAATTTTAAGCATTTTAATCATCGTCTCATGCTAGCCTAATTCACTAAGGACCTATATCAATTCATACAAACCATCATTTCACAATTTCACCATGAACATTTATCATTTTCATAAATAAGTCCCTATATGTTATTTTCATCAAAAATTACTTTACAAAACTTGTTTATTAATTAACAAATTGATCCCCGGGCTAGCTAGGTTAAGCTACAATGATCCTGAAAACATAAAAATCATTAAAAACGAGCTTAATAATCATACCATGCATGCAATAAGATGTATCAGAATGTTCCAAACCCTAAAATGGTTTCATTTCTCTTCAATTTTGGTGGTAGTGACTTTTGAAGAAGTTTAATGCTTTTTATTTTATTTAATTTTTAACTGTAATTACTTATTTACCTTTTTAACCTTTAAAAACATTCAAAATTTCAATTAAACCTTGCCATGCATATCTACTAACCACTCTAATGGTCTAATTACCATCTAAGTGCACTCACATTGAAATTTCATAGCTATTTGACACCTTTAACTAATAGAACTCTACTTTTACACCTTATACGATTTAGTCATTTTTACATAATTAAGCATGGAAACGTAAAAATTTCTTAACAAAATTTTAATACGACCTTACTAACGTCCCATAGACATTATAAGAAAAATAAAATAATAATTTACTCATCAGATTTGTGGTCCCAAAACCACTATTCTGATTTCAGTAAAAATAGGCTGTTACAACTTTCCCCCTAAAGAAATTTTTGTCCCTGAAAATCTTACTAGAAAAGAGGTTCGGATATTACACTTTCATAACTTCTTCCGATTCCTAGGTAGCCTCTTTTATTCCGTAATGTTTTTAGAGAACTTTCACTAAAGCTATACTTTTATTTCTCAATTCTTTAACTTCTCTAGCTAAAATTCTAATCAGTTCTTCACCGTAAGTCATATTTGGCTGAATTTCAACATCAACAGGTGAAATCACGTGTGAAGGATTTGACCGATACTGTCATAACATCGATACGTGAAATACATTATGAATCTTTTCTAACTCTAACGGAAAAGCTAATATGTAAGATACTAGCCTGATTCTCTTAAAGATCTCATATGCTTCAATAAACCGCAGACTAAGCTTTCCTTTTCGGCCAAATCGTAGAACTTTCTTCCAAGGTGATAGTTTCAAAAAAACTTTATCGTCAACTTGAAATTAGATGTCCTTCTTTTTTAAATCTGCGTAAGATTTCTGTCGATCTGTAGCTGCTTTCAAACTATCTCGTACCACTTTTACTTTTTCTTCAGTTTCCTGTATCAAATCAAGACCGAACAATTTTTTCTCACTGACCTTAGTCCAGTATAATAGAGTTCGACACTTTCGAGCATACAAAGCTTTGTACGGTGCCATCTTTATACTCGATTGATAATTTTTATTGTATGCAAAATTCAATTAACGGTAGAAATCTCTTCCAATTACCTTCGAACTCCAAAACACAGATCGAAGCATATCTTCGAGTATTTGAATTACTCACTCAGATTGACCATATGTCTGGGGATGAAATGTTGTACTAAAATGTAGTCGAGTACCTAGATCTTCGTGTAACTTGTTCCAAAACCGAGATGTAAATCGTGGATCTCTGTTAGAAATAATAGAAAGTGGTACACTGTGCAATTTAACGATCTTAGCAACATACAATTATGCTAATCTATCTAGTGGAAAATCTGTACATACTAGAATGAAATGTGCTGATTTCGTCAAACGATCAACAATGACCCAAATGACATCTTTCTTCTTCAGAGGTAGAGGGAATCTCGATACGAAATACATCGTGACACGTTCCCATTTCCACTTTGGAATCATCACAAGTTGTAATAAACCAGAAGGTACCTGATGTTTGGCTTTAACCTGCTGACAAACCAAACATTTCGACATGAATTTTGAAATCTCTCGTTTCGTACTTGGCCACTAGTACATTTGTTTCAAATCGCCGTACATTTTATTACAACTAGGATGAATCAACAAGCTACTACTGTGAGCTTTCTGTAAAATCTATTGAATAAGATCGGACTTTCACGGAACAAAAATTTTGTCTTTAAAGTATGAACTATCATCTGAACCCACATGAAATTCTAAGTTAGGTGTCGTCTCAATTTGTTTCCGTTTAGCTATCAAAACATCATCACATTTCTGAGCTTCGCAAATCTGTTGCAGAAATGTCAGTTTAGCTTTTAATTTAGCTAAAATTGAACCATCACCAATCAATGTTAATTTTGTGTTCAAAGCTCACAAAGGAAATAGAGATTTCCTATTCAGTGCATCAGTAACAACATTAGCCTTTCCCAGATGATAGTGAATGATCAAATTGTAATCTTTCAATAACTCAAGCCATCTACGTTGTCTCAAATTCAAATCTTTTTGCGACACCAAATACTTCAGGCTTTTATGATCCATGAAGATATGAAATTTTTCTCTTTACAAATGGTGTCACCAAATTTTCAAAGAAAAAACAATAGCTGCAAGCTCTAAATCGTGGGTCAGATAATTCTTTAATGCGGTTTTAACTGTCTAGAAGTATACGCTATCTCTTTGCCTACTTTCATCAAAACATAGCCTAAACCATTCATTGAACCATCGCTGTAAATTACAAATTTTTATCAGATTTTGGGTGAACCAACACTGGTGCCTCGGTTAACAAAGTTTTCAATTGATTAAAACCTTCCTGACATTACCTTGACCATTCAAATTTAACATCTTTTTGCAATAGCTTCGTCAATGGTACAACAATCATCGAGAATCCCTTGACGAATCTTCTGTATTATCTGCCTAAACCTAGAAAGCTTCTGACTTCAGATACATTTCTAAGAGGCTTTCAATCTACCACAGCTAAAATTTGCTCGGATAAATTATAATGCCACCTACTGACCACCTGCGAATAGTTTTTTTTCGCGTAAGGTTTGCAAAACAAATCTCAAATCCTGGCAATGTTCTGTCTCATCTCGTGAATAGATTAGAATGTTATCAATGAACACAACCACAACTCTATCTAAATACGGTCTGAATATTCTATTCATCAAATCCATAAATACAGTAGGTGCATTAGTCAAACCAAATGGCATCACAAGAAACTCATAATGTCCGTACTTGGTTCTGAACGCAATTTTCGACACATCCGAATCTTTAACTCGTAACTGATAATAACTAGAACGAAGATCGATCTTTGAGAATACCTCACACCTTTCAACTGGTCAAAAAGATCATCAATACGTGGCAATGGATACTTGTTCTTGATTGTCACCTTGTTGAGTAGTCAATAATCAATACATAATCGCATAGATCTGTCTGTTTTCTTAACAAATAACACAGGAGCACCCCAAGGAGAAAAACTAGGCTAAGCAAAGCCCCTATCTGTCAACTTTTGTAACTGTGTCTTCAATTCCTTCAATTCTACAGGTGTCATTCTGTATGGAGCTATTGATATTGGGGATGTTCCCAGCACCAATTCAATAGCAAACTCAACCTCTCGGGTCGGTGGTAACCTGGTAATACTTCTGGAAACACATCGGGAACTTACAAATAATTGGAACCGATTCTAACTTCAACTTTGAAACCCTGGGATCAACTATATAACCGAGATATGCTTCACAGCCCTTTTTAACATATTTTCGTGTCGTCATAGCTGATATTATATTAGATGTACCATCCAATCTATTGAATTCAATTCGGATCCTTTTACCATCTTGACATTTTAACACAATATATTTTCTTCTACAATTCACAATAGTATCATGCAGAGTCAATCAGTCCATACACAAAATCACATCAAACTCATCAAAGGGTAAGAACATCTAACTAGTGGGGAAATCGTAACCCCTAATTTTCAGTGGACATGATCTACATAACTGATTAACTAGAACACACTGACCTAGAGGATTTGTAACTTTAATAGTATATTAAGTGAATTCAACAGGTATTTTCTTTTTCTCTACTAATGTAGTGCATATATATGAATGATTTGATTCAGGATCAACCAATGCATATACATTAATATCAAAGAGAGAAAAAGTACCCGCAATAACATTTGGAGCAGTACCTTCCTCTCGAGCTCGGATTGCATAGGCCCTAGCTGGTGTTCTTACTTCAGACCTTTCATTCATCTCGTTGTTCTTTCCTCGACCTGAAGTAGCATTCTTAGCATTTCCAAATCGTCTACCTCTCTAAGAAGTTACTTCAGGCTTGTTTAATTGATTTCCAAAATCATTTTGCTTCTTCGGACAGTTACGAAAAAAATGGTCAATAGACCCACAACAGGAACAAGCTCCCGATTTTGATTGATACTCACCAAAATGTCTTTTATTGCATTCATCACACACAAGAATGGTTCTCTCAAGATTTCTTACATTTCCAGCACTAGCCACTGGAGAATTAACTGACTGGAAATTGTTTTGCCTCGGTTTCTCTCTACCAACAAACTTTGAAGGAGCAACTGATCGATTGGTGTCATTTCTAAATTTCTTCGAGGAAGACATTTGAGCAGGCTTGAATGACCCTTTTTTGCTATAGTCTCTGAATTTTGAATCTAACTATCGTTTACTTTTACAAATTTCTTCAACTTTTTGAGCCTGCTCCGAAAGTTCTACAAATTCCCGTAACTTTAATGCTACTACAGCCATATGGATATCATCTTTCAACCCATATTCAAATCTAATACACATTTCCTCCTCATTTGATATGATGTTACGAGCATACTTACTTAACTGCATAAATTCACGTTCATACTAAGCTACAGTCTGATTTCCTTATTATAACTTGAGAAACTCTTTCGTTGTATGATCAATGAACAACCGACTAACATACTTTTTCTTGAATTCATTCTGAAAGGAGTCCCAACTAACATGACCATCTGATGTCATCGTGCTCAAAGTATCCCACCATAAATATGCCTTATCTTTCAGTAAAGATACCGTACACCTTAAGCAATCTTCAGGGTGCACAACAACTCCATAAAAACTCTCTTGGTGCCAATACTCGACTTTTGAAGGATCATCATTTACTGTACCTTTGAATTATTTCACTCCAAATTTTCAAATTTTATCTACAAATACTTGGGTAACTGTCACATGTATAGGGTTTGGAGTATTCAAGAGTGTCGGAGGTGGCACAACAGGGGGTGTAGGTGGCAAAGTTGCAATATTTGCTTGTTTGAACTCGTTGAACCATTGGTTCATAATTCCAAGAAATACATTTTTCATCTCATCACCAACGGATTTTGGAATAGACGCACTATTACTTGTTTCAGGATTCGAAGCTTGAACATTACTTTTAGCTTCATTAACTATAGCTTGGTTCGGTTCAGCTGTCATCTTGAATCTATAAGAAATTACAATGTTAGAACAGATCAAAAGTATCACACTATCACAGCGTATACGTGGCATGTATGTACTAAACTTTACTTCACTACATTAGTCCTAGAATCGACTAAACCGCAACTTTGATACCACTAAATGTAACACTCCTAACCTGTATTCGTCGCCAGAATAGGGTTACGGAGTATTATCGTATAACTGTAACATAAAAACATACATTTCATACATTAATATTAAAGGTAGCATGGATAATTCATTTACATACATATTGTCTCTTAATCGAGCCCTCGAGACCCGAGAAATACGATAGAAACAATTTAGGACCAAAATGGAAACATTTGGAAAGTTTAAGAAAAAGTTAGAAAATTTGAACTGTAGGGGTCACATAGCCGTGTGGTCAGGTCGTGTGACTCACACGTCTGAGACACACGCCCGTGTCTCAGGCCATGTAACTTTCAAAATAGGGACACACGGCCGTGTCCCAGCCCATGTCCGTGCCCGTGTAACTCTCTGAGTTTGGTCACACGGCCAAGCCACATGCTCGTGTGCTAGGCCGTGTAACTCTCGAAATAGCCACACATGCCCGTGTACCAAGCCGTGTGCTAGGCCATGTAATAGCCTAACATGCATGCCTTAAAACCTATAGGGGACACACGACCGTGTCGCCTGGCCTTATGTCACACATGGCTGAGTCACACGCCTATGTCTCAGGCTGTGTGGACATGAAATTGGCCAATATCAAGCCATTTCCATCACAAAATCAAGCATGTACCTAAAAGCATTTTGTACACACGATCAAGGCATCATAACATGACCAAAATTCACATGAAATGACCAATGCACTAGTTTAAAACCATTCAACCAATACGTCATATAAGGTACCTCAAAATCAAACATACAAACGTACCTAAACACATGCATTACCACATTTAAAAATATGCACATCTATTTCAGTATCATCTTAAAACATACCATAATTGTGACCATAATTAACTAAAAAAAATACCATTTTAATTTCCCAAAATCAACTAACCAATGTGCCCTTCATAGACACCGCAATTATATCCAAACATCAACAACTGAAACATGTAAACATTGATCCAGTCCTAGCATAGCAACTTAATTCAATCATAAACCAAAACAATGTTGGAACGCCGGTACCCCCACGACACAGCAAAAATTAATACTTTCGACGATCCAACCCATGGATCCATGTGCGAAGAATGAATCGGGGTGAAATAAAGGTTTTGAAATTACCGAAACTTTAAACTGAGAAGACAGCGACGCCTCGGCAACGAGTATTCTGATCTACTAACGAACTAAGCCGCAACCTGTCGTGATTCCGACCTCTACGTAATCCACCTAGTTTGACAATGAACGGAAGAAATCCCAAAAACTTTTTTGGAGAATACTTTGCTTGACGGCTGCTAGACTTCACAAGCAAAATTTCAGGATTTTTAGTTTTTAGGGTTTTTTTAAAAAAAAAAACTCTCACACACTTAACCCTATTATAATTGGTATATATATAATGAATCATAATTCATAAAAGTTTTATCCGAACATAATAATCATAATTAAAAATAAATAAATATAATAATTTTTAAACCGAAAATTATAATTAAATTAATTATAATAAGGATTTTGGTAAAGTATATTTATTTAAATTTATATACGAACCAAATTCATATATTAATAGAACTATGTTCTCATTATGTGTAC
>CM025146.1:8743585-8767703 GCA_013467495.1 Gossypium gossypioides
GTGTTGCTTACCTAAATAACCATAATCTTGAGAGTAAAGCCAAAGCTGACTTAAGAAGAGGTGAAATATAGATCCTTACCCACAATAAAACTTTAGAGAAAGTCTTTCCAAAATTAAAATATAAGGATTATTAATTTTGAATAAAATAGTGCGAGCATCATATAACAAAGTCCTTTTAATGGTTATAATAAACTTAGTAAATATACTCATGAGCATATTTTATTATTGTAGATTAATTATGGCAAACAACAGAAATTCTTTATCAATGCGATCATTTCTTGAGAAGGACAAATTGAATGGCTTGAACTTCCTTGACCAGTTTCGTAACTTGAGGATTGTCTTCAAACAAGAAGGACAATTATATGTCATTGAAGAATCTGTTCCATATGAACTAATATCTTGATGACATGTTAGACATAGGATGTCTCATGCTTGCCACCATGACTCTTGAGCTTCAAAAGCAACATGATGATATGGTTGCCTATAACATGGATGGTAATGTAGAAACATACAAAGGATGATTAGTCGCTAAAGGTTTTTGCCAAGTTCATGGTATTGACTATGATGAAACCTTTTCTCCTATTGCTATGTTTAAATCCATCCAGATCTTACTTCCAATAGTTGCATTTCATGATTATGAAATCTGGTAGATGGACGTCAAAACAACTTTCCTTAATAGAAAACTGGAAGAGGATGTGTACATGACACAACCTAAAGGTTTTGTCGATCCAAAAAATGTTGGTAAGATTCGCAAGCTACAAAGATCTATTTACGGATTAAAGCAAGCTTCTCGAAGTTGGAATATTCATTTTAATGATGCAATCAAAGAGTTTGGTTTTATCAAAAATGAAGATGAGACTTGTGTTTACAAGAAAATTAGTGGGAGCATCATTATATTCTCGGTACTGTATGTACATGACATACTTATCATAGGAAATGACATATCTACCCTACAGTCTATTACGACTTGGTTAGAAAATTGTTTTTCTATGAAGGACTTAGGTGAGGTTACATACATATTAGGAGTCAAAATCTATAGAGATAGATCAAGACGACTCCTAGGTCTAAGCAAAGTACATACATAGATAAAGTACTGAAAAGGTTCAGTATGCAAGAATCTAAGAAAGGATTTCTACCTCTAAGACATGGTATTTCACTATCACAGGAAATGCGTCCTTCAACTTCAGAAGAGAGAGAACGTATAAGTAAGATTCCATATGCTACAACTATTGGATCTATCATGTATGCCATGCTATTTACTCGTCTAGATGTATCGTATGTTTTAAGCATGATGAGTTGGTACCAAGTAGATCCTAGTGAAAGTCATTGGGTCGCAATTAAAAATATCCTTAAGTACTTGAAAAGGAACTAAGGATACATTCCTTATATATGGAGGTGAGAAGAGCTGAGTGTAAAAGGTTACACTAATGCTAGTTTCCAAACCGACAAGGATGATTCACGATCGCAATCGAGTTTTGTGTTTTGCCTTAATGGTGGTGCTGTGAGCTAGAAAAGTTCAAAGTAAGATATAGTAGTCAATTCTACAATCGAGGTCGAGTACATTGCAAGTAGTGCGGCTACAAAAAAGGATGCTAGGATCAAGAAGTTCATATTTGTGACAACAATGGATCCATTGTCCAAACAAAAAAACCCATATTGCACTAGTGGTCCAAACATATTCTTGGGCGCTTTCATCTCATTCAAGAAATAATTGATCGAGGAGATGTGGAAATATGCAGAATAACAACAGATGACAAAATCGTTGATCCACTAACAAAGCCTCTGACAAAGTAGAAGCGTGATCGTCACACTAAGTCACTCAATATTAGATATATGATTGATTGGTCTTAGTGCTAGTGGGAGAGTGTTAAAGTATGCCCAAAGACCAATCATGAGATGATTGTAATCACATACTACTTTTACCTTGTTTATTAATATAAGGCATTGTTGTTATTATTTCAGTTTGTTTTTCTATGTTTATAAATTGAATTGTAATAAAGTCCTAAGAAAATATGATTATTCTTAAAAGGTCCTTAGTTAAGTATCATTGTGGGCTTGGACAACAATAATGCATTGACACTAATTGATGAGAAAGAGTTGTCATTGACACAGGGATGTCAAAATCAATACATGAGTATGTATTAAAGAACAACATATTGGAGTGACACGCTATGAGTATGTTTCTTGGATTATTATGTAATAGTCACAATATTACTCATAATGGTAACTATGTATATGATCTTTAGACTTGATATCATCATTGTCCAAACATTATGAGTCGTATACAGTTAAAACGTCTACCATAATAGGTTGTACTATAAAGACTGATGTTGAATATACGACAATCGACTAGTAGGATATGGTTGGTCAAGAAAGGATTTATCCCTCCTACATAATGGAAGCAATATCTTAGGCCTCTTGATGGAGTGAGACTAGAAATGCATGGCCATGCTCGAATAAGTTGATATGAGATATCACACTTATTTGTTTATTGTAGTCTGCTCAGAAAATCAATAGATATGAGATTGGACTATACAAGTGTGACTATTCCTTGACTTGTGTCCAATCTAGATATTAAGGATAAAAGGATATAATACATGAACAGATTATTACAGAAAAGTTATGTCGAATCATGACTTCTTCTAACTTGGGTGGCGATGATGTATTGTTAGATGCCACTTATTGCTTGTAATGTTAGAAACGTTCTAGTATTACTACCAACATTACAAGAGCCTACAGGGTCACACCCTATACTTGAAACGAAAAGAATCCAAATATTGTATTTAATTGTCACATGAATTAAATTAATTGTTGAATTAAATTAATTTGATAGTTAAATATTAAACACATTATATGTATAGACTTGTTGTACACAAATAGAGAACATAGATATAATTAATATATGAATTTGATTCATACAAAATATTAATTGTATATATTTTATTGAATTTGTTAATATAAACAGTTATATTAATTAATTTTGGTCAAAATATAAAAACCATGGAAATTACTATTCTGTTGGAAATAATATAATTCCTTTTTCTAACTTTCCATTTGCCTTTTCCATTAATAAGGGAATAATCTTGTTTTTCCTTTTTAATATGTGATATCAAATAGGATAAAGGGATTATAATCCTTTTATGTGTCAGAAGGTTACCAACCTAATAATTAAAATGGTCTAGATACTGTTTTAATTCTCTTTGAAAAGTTTAAGAGAAAGTGGTTGTTTGTATTTGATGGGGTGGACTATAAAGAGGCTGGGACGTTTTCGTTGTCAACAACATCCTTTCAACATTTTCAGTAAAGAAGGAATATTTTCAACTCGATTCCTTCCTCGTACACGAATCCCTAGGTGTGGATCAGCGGAATATTTTTTTGCTGCACCACGGGCCGTATGGGCGTCCCCACACCTCTTAACACAAGATTTCTCCAAGATAGCTCTAATATGCATATCCAGTGCTGGGATGATTAAAGTTTGAGATTTTGGATTGTGTTTTGCACCATCAATATGAGTGTTAGCTTCTTTTTAAGAAGAAGAAGTAGGAGGATGAATACCAAGAGTACTAAGCCAATTATAGGAACGAAACACACATAATTCATAAAAATAGAATAGGGGTTCTCCTGCATGCCGATTAAGATCTTTGCTAAGACTGTGTTGCCATTCTATGGACGAATTGCCAAAGCTGAAGGCACATTAATGTAACCCTTCAAATCGGGCCTAGATGTTACGACCCAATCTGAGCAATTACATGGGCCATGAAGATAGCTAAAGCATTTTCATAAGAAAAGTTCATTTGTCCTTGAAACATGTCATTTTGAAAATATCATATTCTTTTCAATAAAATTTAATTGTTCCCTTTTATTAAAATACTTGTATTATAACTTAGTTTTGAAAACACACTTGCAGTAGATACTAATTCTTAAAAACATTTAATGATCATTTAAAACTGAAATCTAACATAAGCAATCTATGCAATAATTCCAAAATATTAGAAAGGAAAATCCCCATGCCACAGCCCACAATTTAAAATAAAGTCCCAAAAAGTTATTAAAACAAATCCAAATCAAAATCCATAAAATGATATCAAGTCCACAATTTATTAAAAAGTTCACATCCGAGAGCATCTCCGAAAATTCGTATTCGAGTCTTATGTACGAGAATTATTTGAAACATACACATAAGATGGGTGACCTTACAAGCCTAGTGTGAGATCATCAAAATATTGTAACATACATAACAAAACTTCAATTAAACATATCCATTTCAATATATATATCATATTCGTAGAAATCTCAGATCATCACAGATACACATACATGAATATACCGAGCATGCTTATGTAACAATGCACATTTTGAAGAATTTCCTACCCATCTCCGCTACACATCAATGTCGAGTTCCCCAAAATCCGTCCATCCAATAACACACCATTTGTGGACAAGCCACCACATAATTGCCAATAAATGGCCACATAACACATTCTGGACAAGCCACCACATAATTTCCATTAACGACCACATAATCGCAGATAAACTACCACATAACTTCCACCTTTAACAAAACCCACCCTATGCATGTGATATGGCCATTTGTCAAATTTAACACATATAATTCACTTTTCACATTTTTTTCACGTAATAATGCTTATAACCTCACATAAAACATATTTCTCAATTTTAAACATATGCATGTAAACATGCCCACATTTTCATATATCACATAATATTTACTTTTAAACACTTAAGCATACTTTAATATACTTTTCATATTAAATCATAGATCTCATCATATACACATATATCACAGATTTAAATCATCAACATACCAGATAAGCCATGTATCACATAACATAGAAATGAGATTTGCACACATGTGATCATTACATACATCAATACATCACAAAACATGCCTTTCATGAAACTAATGGGTTAGGATCACTTGCTTGGGTTTCTTCTTGATGAGTTTTTCATCTCCTCTTTGAGTACTTAATGTACTCTCAATTAATTGTTTAATACCATATTATTACACACAAATTAAAGGTTTAAATCCAACACCTTATATATCTCACAAGACAATCTAACACATAAGTAGCGTTTATTAACTAGGATCCTTTGAAAATATTTTTGTCACTTAAAAGATTGATTGTTAAAAGTCTCATCAATGCTTACCCCACAATTTAAGACTTCCGAAAGGATGAATTCCAATGACGAAGTTAGGGGTCTCCCCTATGAATATTGTTTGGCCCTTCAAAGTCGATATGAAATTGTATTAGTACGATAATAATTAAATAATAAAATATTATGTTGACACTATGGCACTCTACCATCCTGCCAAGATATGAAACCTTTAATTGAAGGATTTTACGATCCAAATAACCATACTTACACTTGATTCAATACGGAATGGTCGATGAATCGAAAAAGGAATGAGATCGATGATTTGAGTGATCTAAAATGATTGGTAGAGGGAAGAAAAAATGTGATTTTAATCAATTAAAGAGTTAGCAAGTGGGAGGAAGAAAAAGGAAGAATCTTAGTCATTGACGGCAGTGACGGTGGTCTGACAATGGTGAGGTAGAGACTCGGTGATACTCCAGTGATTGTGGAGTGGTGGTCCAACGGTGGAGGGCTATGGGTTTCAACGAAAAAGAGGGAGAAAAAAGAGTAAGAAAAGAAAATAAGGTGGAGGAATAGAAGGATCTACAGTGGCTCACAACAATGGTCGACAACGGAAGGGAGGAGGAGCAAGGAGGGGTCATGCTTATGGTGGCTAAAAGGTGTGTTAATGGTGGTACAAGGGTCAGTTGTGGTGGAGGAAGAGCAAAGACTAAAGAAAAATGGGTGGTGGTTCTTTTTCTTTCAAGTTAAGAGAAAATAGAGGTGAAAAAAATGAAAAAAAAGGAATATGGGAGAATGAATAAGGTATAGACGACAATGGGAGTGGTAAGCTTGGTCAACTGTGACTAGGTTTATTGAATCATAACAAATAGGCAAGAAGAGAGGTTTTGGAAAGGGAGGGAGACATGGAGTAAAAAGGGGATCATGTTCTCCGAATTAAGGTAAGTTTGACTCATAAAAGGGGAAGGGAATCAACCTATTTGAGGCAACTAAGGAGGGTGGACGACAAGCTTTAAGTGCACATGGAAAAAGTGTGCAAAAGTTTTAATAAAAATAAGGGAGTAAGGGTATTTGAACTAGAGACCTCCTTGAAAACTTTAGAGCTTCCTACCATTAGGCTATACAATTATTTTTATTTTTACACTACAAATCAAAATATGGGATGTGGCAACTCTATCCTCCTTAAAAGAAAATTTCATCCTTGAATTACTGATGAGAAAAGGTGAGGATGTTGTTGTCACATCGCATCTTCTGGCTCTCAAGTATCCTCATTGGAACTGTGATTCTTCCACAAAACTTTTACTAGTGAAACTTGCTTCCTTCTCAACACTTTGACATCTCAATCGATAATTTGCACTGGTTCTTCATCAAAATTCAAGTCATAATGAACCTTTATCTCCTCTACTAGAATCACATGAGAAGGGTAGGATCGATAACATCATAACATAGATACATGGAAAACATCATGAATACGATCCAACTATGGAAGTAAATCCAACTGATATGCCACTGGTTCGAATCTCTTGACAATGTGGTAAGCTCCAATGAACCTCAGACTTAACTTTCCTTTGCGATCAAATCTCAGCACTTTCTTCAAAGGCGAGGCCTTAAGGAAAACTCAATCGCCCACACTAAACTCAATATCCTTCATCTTAAAGTCGTAATAAGACTTTTATCAATCTGATGCAACTCTCAATCGATCCCAAATAATTTTCACATTGTTCTGAGTATCTTGTACTAGATCTAGCCCTAACACTTTCTTTTCCCCAAAATGCATCCAACACAAAGTTGTCCTACACTTACGTCCATAGAGTGCCTTATACGGAGTCATCTGGATGCTCAACTGGAACTTGTTAGTATATGCAAACTTTACTAATGGTAGATGTTCCTCCCAATTACCCCAAAAATCGATCACACAGCCTCGCAACATACCCTCAAGAATTTGGATAACCGTCTCAGACTGCCCATCAGACTGCGGATGGAAAGTTTTACTAAAATTCAATCTCGTACCGAGGGCCTCATGCAGATTCTTCCAAAAATGTGACATGAAACGAGGATCCTAATCAGAAATGATAAATACCGACACCCTATGAAGTTTCACAATTTAAGCGATGTATAATCTAACCAATCTCTACAAGGAATAATTAGTGCATATTGATAAAAAATGAGCGGACTTAGTCAACCGATCAACTATCACCCATATGGAGTGTTTCTTAGATGGCGTCAAATGTAGCCCACTGACAAAATCCATGGTGATACGCTCCGATTTCCACTAAGGAACCTGAATAGGCTAAAGCAGGCCAGAATGAAATTGGTGCTTAGCCTTGACTTCTTGGCACGTCAAGCATCTTGCCACAAAGTCCATCACACCATGCTTAAGTCTTGGCCACCAATATATCTCACGAAGATCCCGATACATCTTACTACCTCCAGGATGCATAGCATAGAGCCTACTATACACTTCCCGAAGTATATACTGCCTTAAATAAGAATCGGATGGTACATAGAATCTCCCACGATAACAAAGAACTCCTTCAGAGTTAAAAGCGGAATCCAAAGTTTTACCCTCTTCAGCAAGTTTTACATAAGGCTCTAAAGATGAATCTAAAGTCTGTTTCAGCTTAATCTGTTCAATCAAGGTTGGTCGCGACTGTAATTCCACAACTAATCCACCATCACCAGATAAACTTAGCCTAGCAAATATTGCCCTCAACTCAAATATGGACTTTTTAGTCAATGCATCTGCCACAACATTAGTCTTACCCGAATTGTACTCAATTGTACAATCATAGTCTTTCAGAAGTTCAATCCAATGCCTCTGTCTTAAGTTCAACTCCCTCTGAGAGAAAAGATACTTAAGACTCTTATGGTCAGTATAAAATGACACATTTCTTCCCATAAAGATAGTGCCTCCAGATCTTAAGAGCGAAAATTACAGCAGCCAACTCTAGATCATGTGTTGGATAATTGCACTCATGTGGATTGAGTTGTCTCGAAGCATAGGTGTAACGGGATTTTTTTGCAACTGTACACAATCGTTCAAGTAATAAGTAAGTAAAATGAGTTATCATCTCCATAGGAACTGTGTATGTTAATCAATTATCTGCAAAATTTTAAGTTAACAATTTAGTGATAAAAACAAAATTTTGAGTGATGATGATTAAACTAGATTAATTTAACTAAATGTAAGATTGATCCCTAATGCAATTTTAAGCTAAGTATGGAAAATTATCTAAATGTATGAATGAATTTTAGCAACAGAAACACAACTTCAACAATCAATAATATGTATAGGCTAGGATAATTATATTAATCAAATTAATTCATTTCCATCATGCTTAACAGTGTTCAAAAAATATTCTATGGCAACTCGATCTTTCATGAGTTTAGAAACCAAATTAAGTTCTTTTGGAATCTTTTACTTAGTGAAATACACATGTTACTGATCATATTAAACTAAGTGTTTCTTAGTATTTATGTGAGGTAATAGGGACATATTAAGTTTGAAATAGTTTAATCACATAAACCTAAAAACTATGCAAGATAATAGGGCTAATTAAAGTTATTATGAACCTTCAATTTAGTTAGGTTTAATGATCTAAATTAAGCATGCACATTTCAATTGTTGTGTCTACTAGCCATCGTCTGGTTAGGATCACTCAGCTAATCTGATTGCATCGAATCACAATGAATGAAATAAATCTTGATTTTAATTGAAAACATGATCAACTAGTGCACAAACACTTTAAACATGATTAAAAAAAATATTATTAAATTAACACAATCATCCTAGCTAAACAGTATTAAGCTATCATTGTTGATGAAAAATCATAAAAAACATCGGAAACATGATTAAATTAAACTAGTAAGAAAAGAGTAAACTCTATTTCAATTCAGCAGCCTTTCAGATTTGGATTGAAAGTGTTCCACTGATCCGCCTGTTTCTCTTTTGCTAATGGTTCCTCATGGTGGCCGACCAAGCGGTGATCTGTTTAAGGCTTTTGTTGGCTAAAATGGAATGGTTATACGTGGGGAGAAGAGAGCAAGAGAGGGAATGAGAGAATGAATGATGTTTGTGAAAACGAAAGATGAGGGATGTGAGAGATGCTTGATGAATGAAGGGATGATTTGAGAGGTGAGAGTAGTGTGGTATCTATTGTGGTATCTATAGATGAAGTTAAAGGTGGATTTTACTAAAAATAGGGACTAGAATCCCTCCATCTTCTCCATTGATTGGCCGGCCACAATATGTGGAAAGGGAGGTGATTTGGTTGCTTATTTTGAGCATAAAATCATGATATAATTAGGCATAGAGCCAACGATTCTAAAGGCAATCTTCCAAGGCTCTTTTCTGATTAAATTGCAATTGTAGGGACCTCCAATAAAATATCCTAAAGTTATTTTTGGGCAGCCATATGCTTGTGCCGAAATTGGGCTTGACTCCCCTTTATTGGACAGTTTCATGGTCCAATAAATAACCAGACATGTCCACTTTGTAACAACACTAAAACTTGGTAAAATTAACATCCTTATGAGCCAATTTTGCATTGTTTTGCCGTCCAAGTAAGGTAGATGTGTTCATGTCCATGCAACATTATAATAATCTCATCTTTCATGGACCCATTGCATAATAAAAACTATCATATTAATAATTAACATGAAAATAATATAATTAATGCACAAAAATCAAGTAATAAAACATAATTTCGCATACTAATAAATTCATGCCCATTATTAACATTTAAACAAAATCCAGTTAATTTATTAACAATTACTCAATATTAATATAATTATTAAGTCAAAAGGTGGTAAAATTACTAAAAAAAATCCTATACAATTTCGATTTTACAATAGGCCACAACTTTCCAGACTTGCATCAACATGTCACGTGTGAAATGATATGTGATTTGTACAAGTATACATTTTGAATCAAGTAATAAAGTGATGAGTGAATATCGTTCCCATGAGGATCAGATTGAGGCACAAAAGTGGTCAAGTATTGTAATATGGTTAATGTTATGGCAAGACTGACGAATAAGATGCTATGGTAAAGCTATGGTAAGTATGCAGCGATAATTTAAAGGAATGATGATTTATACGATAGATTGAATTGATGAATAATTGGAAATGCTATGACAAAAGTGAGAGCAGAAATGTAATGGTAATAACGAGAGTGACTATCCGAATAGAATGCAAACAAAGAAATAAACAACTAAATATGTTGTGGCAGAGTTACTACGACAAAGAATAAGGATAGAGTGATGTCAATATGGAAGGTTGGAATTACTAGACTCTACCTTTACTATCAGAAATGCCTCGAAAAAATCATATCTACTTTACTGCATAGAAGAGTTCTAAAATGGCTTGCCTCTCGCGAGAGCAAAACCTCAAGTTTCTTTGCCCGTATCTATAGGATTTTTAGATATCTTGCATGGGTTCCCTCTGTATGATCGTGACTCTATATCTAGATTCGACTACAAGTGTCTATCAAATACTTGCTCATTTCATTTAATTTTAAACCAACCCTTTTGGAGCTAGAATCAATTTATAAGTATGCGAACAGTCTTCTATGTCTAGAGATCATTTGCATTTTAATTAAGTATTAAGAATAATCAAATGAATCAGTAAAGTAAATTAGATGTAAATTGCATCTATAAAAATAGTTTAAGGTTTCATCGAAAGTAATCCCAACCCTATGAGATTTAGCTCATGGGTTGGGAAATAAAATTCCAAACCAAAATATTATCTGACATTGTGTTTAACTACTTCAATTTAATCTTTTGAAGGAACACTAATGGAAATAACAGAAGAACTTTGGGAAACAGCTTTTTCTTGCCCAGCCCAGACTTCGGCAGCACAACGTCTTGTGATGGCTAAGAAGGATTGCCTTCGACTTCCTTTCCTTTGCACAACCAAACCCTTATTCACGCCTAAGGATCTCTCTCACCTTTTTGTTCGTCTGTTTGGGTTTCCTCCTTTGGCTTTTTATAGCTTTTTTCCTAGGGTAAATCCAACAACCCATGTTTATCTTCTCTTCTTTTTAAATTCTTTTTCAACAACTCAAGATTATCTTCTTTTTAAATTCTTTTTTTCTCTGATAAAAACAAATAGCCCAGAATTATCTTCTCCTCTTTTTTAAGTAGATTTTTCTGATACAAGTACAGTTGGGCTAAAACTGGTATTCATTGAGTGTTGACTCAGTCTTCCTGGAATTTCCACGGCATTCGTACCGACAAAATGTCCAACCTTTTGCCCAGAAAACCTTCACTCCTTTATTTCTCATTCCTTAACCTGCACCTACCATACCAACACACAAAAAAATCTGTCGCAAGCGATTAAAAGCACATAATTCCAACACAGTCCAAGTCCTAATACAATATTAAAAACGCTAACTAAAGTGTCCTAAAATGCAATAAAATGTACTTAAAGTACAAGCAATTAGCTAGGTTTAAAGGCATGAAATATAACTCTTTTCAAGAGTTATCACAACACACAACCAAGACCGGCATGAGAAGCATCACTGTAGACCACATAATCTTTCCCAGAATCGGGTTGGATCAACATCAGTGTCTACGTCAGAACTGCCTTAAGCTTCTTAAAAGTAGCCTGCTGCTTATCAGTCCACTTAAACAGTGCAGTTTTTCTCAAGAACTTAGTCATCGGAGATGCAATCAATTAGAATCCCTCAACAAACCTCCGATAATAGCTAGCAAGTCTGAGAAAACTCTAAATCTCACTAACATTCCTAGGCTACTTCCAATCTAAGATAGCCTCAATTTTCTACGAGTCCACACAAATACCCTCAGCAGATACCAAATGTTCCAAAAACATCACCTCTCAAAGACAAAACTCGCACTTACTAAGCTTTGCATATAGTCATTTCTCACATAAGGTTTGAAAGACTAATATTAAGTGTTCCTTATGCACCAACTCAGACTTGGAGTAAATCAGGATGTCATCAATAAGACCACAACAAAATGATCAAGATAAGGCTGGAAGGCTCTATTCATTAGGTCCATGAAAGCGACAAGAGCATTCCTAAGACCGAAGGGCATCACTAAGAACTCATAGTACCCATACCGAGTCCTGAAATAGTCTTTGGCACATCAACCTCTCTCAATTGCAACTGATAGTATCCCAATGTAACACCCCTAACCCAAATCCGTCACCAGAACAGAGTTACGGAGCATAACAGGAGTTTATAAATCAAACGGACAGAAATTTCAAACATTTCGAAACATATCAATATTCATACCAAAAACCAAAGAAAATCATTCATATTGTCCCATATACAAGCCCTCGAGGCCCAAAATATGCATTAGAAACAAGTCGAGACTAAATTGAAAACTCAAAGAAGCTTTCGAAAAACATTAAAAAATTTCAAAGCTGTAGGGGTCACACGGCCAAGAGACACGCCCGTGTCTTAGGCTGTGTGGGCATTCAAAATAGGGACACATGGCCGTGCCCCAGCCCGTGTCCATGCCCGTGTAACTCACTAAATTGGGCCACACGGCCAAGCCATACGCCCATGTGCTAGGCGATGTACCCTTCAAAGTAACCTCACACGCCCGTGTGCCAGGCCGTGTAATAGCCTGACTTGCAACTCTTTGAAAGCTATAAGGGACACAAAACCGTGTGTCACACATGGCCGTGTCACACACCCATGTCTTTGCCCGTGTGGATGAAAATAGGCCATTTTACAAACCACTTTTCTCACCCAAATAGGCATAAATTTTCTGACTTTGAATTTGTTGTCCTGAAACCACTATTCTGATATCACTGAAAACAGGCTGAACATCCAACCTCAAATCGATCTTAGAAAAAATCGTAACACTTTAAAATTGATCAAATAGGTCATTGATCCTCAGCAACGGATACTTATTTTTCACAGTCAGCTTAGACGATAATTAATACACAACCTTATAGACCCATTCTTCTTTTTCACAAAAAGGACTGGAGCTCCCCACGGTGACACGCTTGTCCTTATGAAGCAATGATCAAGTAACTCTTGTAACTGTGCCTTGAGCTCCTTTGGTGCCATGCGGTAAGGTTTAATGGACACCGGTGTTGTCTCAAGCAAAAACTCAATTCCGAACTCAACCTCAAGCTCAAGAGGTAAATTGGGCAATTCCTCAGGAAAGACGTCGGGAAACTCTTTCACCACGCGAATGTTCTGCAATGCCACACTATTTATATTCGTGTCCAAAATGTACACGAGATAAGCGTCACACCCTTTATGAACCAATTTCTTCACTACTAAGGCAGACATCACATTGGATAGGTAATTTCGACACTCCCCAACCATGATTATCTCATTCCCTATACAAGTCCTCAGAGTAACTTGTTTAGTGTCACAATCAAGGATAACTCGATGTTCACTCAACTAGTCCATTTCCAAAATGAGATAAACTTGTCCAAAGGGTAGTTCCATCAAGTTGGCAGGAAATACTTCACCTTGGACTTGCAACGAACATCGATTATAAATCTTATTCACATGTACAAATTGTCATAAGGGACTAAGAACAGTCACACCACTAATAGTTTCCTCTACTCGAATAACCAGTTTTTCAGCCATCACACAAGATACATATGAATGGGTAGAGCCATTATCTACAAATGCAAAGTAAAGAATATCATTAACAATAAAGGTACCTACTATCACATGGGCTGCATCACAATTCTCTCGACCTCTAGCCGTATACACAAGCGTTGCTTGCCTTGCATCCATTCGGTTAGCACCCTGACCCGGTGCTCGCTGTCTCTGCCTAGCATTACTGTCTCTTTTTTACCCTAAGGTCGTTGTGGCTGCTGACCAGCTCTCTTATTCGGAGCACAATTTTTACCCGGTGTTTGCGTCTGCTCACTCAGTTGAGGGCATTCTCAGATATTATGATTCAGTGATTTGGATTTTAGGCATGCACCCATGCCTCGTAAACACTCACCCGGATGTTTTTTTCCACAAGTGGCACAATTCTAGTTTCTGTCTCCCACTACGACAAAGTTCAAGCGGGGTCGATCATCTCTAACCCACTTAACTCGGCACTGATTCTGCCCACTAAGGCCAGAATCCCTCTTTGCAGGAACTCTTGCTTGCTCCTTTCGTTTACACTCAATGTGCTTGACCTCTTCACAAATCTTATTCTTCTCCACCAAAGCTTCAAAGACTCTCTCTTGAAGAAGAGCTATTTGCATCATCAATTCAAATCTTAGCCCAAAATTAAATCAAGCACACTTGCCATGCTCATATACTACCATACCTGAAGCATGACAACTGAGCCTCAGAAACTCAGACTCGTAATTAGCCATGGACATGTCACCCTATTTGAACTCAATAAATTCTAGTCTTTTGGCCTGTAGTTGCTAGTTAAAGATTCAAATGTGCCAAAAATAGCGTTTGGGACCAGGTACGGACATTATGAATTTCTTGTGATGTCGTTTGGCTTAACTAATGCACCTGTAGTATTTATTGACCTAATGAAAAAAAAATTTAGACCATATTTAGACAGATTCGTTGTAGTGTTCATTGATGATATCTTGATTTATTAACGAGATAAGACAGAGCATGCTGAGCATTTCAGAATTGTTTTCCAAATTTTGAGCAAAAAGTAACTATTCATTAAGTTTAGCAAATGCGAATTCTGTCTTCGAGAAGTCAGATTTCTGGGACATGTCGTATTAGTCGAGGGCATCAGAGTTGATCCGAGTAAAATTTCAGCAGTTGTGGATTGGAAGCCTCTAAGAAATGTGTCTGAGGTTGGAAGTTTTCTAGGATTAGCCGAATATTACAGAAGGTTTGTTAAGGGGTTTTCGATGATTGCTACATCGATGATGAGATTATTGCAAAAAGATGAGAAATTTGAGTGGTCTAAAAAATTTCAACAAAGCTTCGATCAGTTGAAAGTATTGTTAACTGAGGCACCAGTGTTTGTTTAGCTGGATTCGAGTAAAGAATTTGTAATTTATAGTGATAAATCTTTAAATGGTTTAGGCTATGTTTTGATACAGGAAGGCGAGGTGATAGTATATGCTTCCAGACAGTTGAAAACACACGAAAAGAATTATCCGATATATGATTTAGAACTTGCAGCTGTTGTGTTTGCGTTGAAGATTTGGTGACACCATTTATACAGTAAAAAATGTCACATCTTTATAGATCATAAAAGCTTAAAGTATTTAATGACGTAGAAAAATTTGAATTTGAGACAACGCAGATGGCTCGAGCTTTATCATCCGGGTAAGGCAAATGTTGTTGCTGATGCTTTGAGTAGAAAGTCTCTGTTTGCTTTACGAGCGTTGAATACGAGATTGACGTTGTCTAATGATGGTTCAATCTTGGCAGAGTTGAAAGCTAGACTGATGTTTTTGCAATAGATTTATGAGGCTTAGAAATACAATGGCATGTTGATAGCGAAACATAAACAGAATGAGTCGACTCCTAATTTAGAATTTTAGATTGGGATCTGATGATTGTTTATACTTCAAAGACAGAATTTACGTTCTGATAAATTTAGATCTCATGTAGAAAATTTTTCATGAAGCTCATAACAGTAATATGTTTATTCATCCTGGTAGCAACAAAATGTACGATGATTTGAAATAGATGTACTGGTGGCCAGGTATGAAACGAGAAAGTTTTGAGTTCGTATCAAGATGTTTAGTATGTCAGCTTATTAAAGCTGAACATCTGGTACTTCACGTTTGTTACAGCCAGTGATGATTCCAGAATGAAAATGGGAGCTCGTCACAATGGATTTTGTATTGGGATTACCTTTATCTCTGAGAACGAAAGATGAGATTTGGGTCATTTTTGATCGCCTGACGAAGTTTGTACATTTCATCTCAATACATACAGATTATTCTCTTGAGAGATTAGCTGAGTTATACATTGTTGAAATTTTTAGATTGCATAGAGTGTCAGTTTCTATTATTTCTGATATAGATCTGTGGTTTACATCACAATTTTGGAGCAAATTACATGAGGCTCTAGTACTCGTTTGCATTTTAGTACCGTGTTTCATCCTCAAACAAATGGGCAGTCAAAGTGAGTGATTCAGATACTTGAGGATATGCTTCGATGTTGAGTATTAGAGTTCAAAGGCCACTAGGAGAAATTTATACCATTATTTGAATTCGCCTACAACAACAACTATCAATCGAGTCTAAAGATGGCACCGTACAAGCTTTGTATTGTCGAAAGTGCTAAAATCCATTTTATTGGACTGAGCTCAGTGAGAAAAAGATTCACGGGATTGATTTGCTACAAGAAACTAAAGAAAAAGTTAAAGTTATCTGGGATAGTTTGAAAGTAGCTTCAGATTGACAGAAATCATACGTGGAGTTGAAAAGAAAAGACATTGAATTTCAGGTTGGTGATAAAGTATTCTTGAAAGTGTCGCCGTAGAAGAAAGTTCTTTGAATCGATTGTAAAGGAAAACTAAGTCCGCAATTTATTGGGCCGTATGAGATTATCGAAAGAATCAGACTAGTAGCTTACAGATTGGCATTGCCTACAGAGTTAGAAAAGATACATAATGTGTTTCATGTATCTATGTTACGTTGATACCGATCAAACCCTTCACATGTTATCTCACCTGTTGATGTCGAGATTCAACCTGATATGTCATATAGGGAAGAACCGATCAGAATTTTAGCACGAGAGGTTAAAGAATTGAGAAATAAAAACATAGCGTTAGTGAAAGTTCTTTGGCAACGACACGATTTAGAAGAAGCCACCTGGGAACTAGAAGAAGCTATGAGAAAGCAATATACAAACCTCTTTTCTAGTAAGATTTTTGGGGACAAAAATTCCTTTAGGGTGGAGAGTGTAACAGCCTGTTTTTAGTGAAATCAGAAGAGTGGTTTTGGGACCACAAATCTGAAGTGAGAATATTTATTTTAATAATATTTTAATATCTACAGTATATTAGCAAGGTCATATAAAAATATTGTTGAGAAATTTTATCGTTTTCATGCTTAATTTGGTAAAAATGACTAAATTGCAAAAGGTGCAAAATTTGAGTTCTATAAGCTAAAGGTACTAAACGTGTAACACCCCTAACCCGTATCTGTCACTGGAATAGGGTTACGGAGCATTACCAAAAAATTTTAACTTAAAACATTCAATTTCATCAATTTTATAAATCATGGCATAATTCAATTAGACTCATGCATAACGTCCCTTATTCGAGCCCTCGAGGCCTTAGAAACACTTTACAAACGATTTGAGACTAAATCGGAAACCTTTTGAACTTCATGGAAAAAGATAGAATTTTTCACACTGCAGGGGACACACGCCTATGTCTCAGGCTGTGTGGATATTCAAAGTAGGGGCACATGGCCGTGTCCCAGCCCGTGTAACTCTTTGACTTGGGTCACACGGCCAAGCCACACACTCGTGTGCCAGGCCGTGTAACTCTCAAAATGGCCTCACACGCCCATGTGCTAGGCCGTTTCTAGGCTGTATAACTACCTGACTTGCAACCCTTTGAAACCTACAGGGGACACATAGCCGTGTCGCAAGGCCATGTGTCACACACGGCTGAGACACAAGCCCAAGTCTTAGGCCGTGTGTACAAGAAATAGGTCATTTTCAAGCCATTTCTTTCACCCAAACCATGCTCACACCTACAAGCCAATTGCACGTAATTTCAAGCTACAAAATATACCTAAAACATGCATAATAAAGCTAGTTCAATATGGTATCTATCCATACAACCAATATGCCAAAAGGCACATCAATTACATAGCATCAAATCATCCTAAACTAAACATAATTTAGCCATTCATCAACCAAACATTTGTAACCTAATTTCGTACCAAATCTTACCACAATGGCCACATACCAAAATCACATTCAAGCATACCAAAAGAGCCATTCAAAACATAACTTCACTTGACCATTTCAACAGCAACCATCAAAGCATTAAAATACCACAAGTTCATAAACCAAAACACCAAATTTACAAGCCAAACATAATGACCATTTCATCAAACACAATTCACCTATACATATCATTATAACCATGACTTAAAACATCAAAGTCTACCAATATAGCCGCTGGATAGTGTGATAGGTCTCCGATGAGCTTCCAAACCGTCGAGCTTTTGATAATTTATAAAACATAGAAAAGAAACACAACATAAGCATATAATGCTTAGTAAGTTCGTAAATCATGAACAATACTTACCATTTCAATGCATAAGCTTAAACATAAACATGAATCAATCCAACATAGCTTGGCACAAGCCTAAGCATCATCAACAACACTAGTGATTAAACACATAACTTAACAATATCATCACATGGTAAGGTAATTTCCATGAACATAATACACATGAATTCATGCTTCTCATGACATGGCTTTGCACAATTTGATCATCAATACATCATACCTTTCTATAATTTTATAGTGAAATCAATCAGAACCCTTATCGATTCATCCCTTTTCATGCTCGGTGAACCACTTAGAATAATATCAGATACACGGGAAGCTCACACATAATGTGCTAATACATGGTCGAAACCATTCCTTTCTTTTTCCTTTACGTAAACGCTCCTACGAGCCATAAATGGGCCTGCTCACACAAGCTGATCGTCAGAACATAGCTACATAATGCCGCACACACAAGTTGATGAGTATTCACAACAAGTGCTAGAACTTAGCCATTGGTAGGACGTTCAGGACCAGCACCCTAAACATGGTAACCCTAATGACATGTTATTTGTATCCTATATATTCCTAAGGGTCAAACGAGGATCAATAGTCTTCTTATAGTCGTTAGATTTTCTGCCGTGACATGATATGACAAATAATATAATAGCATTTAAATAAAATACATGAAAATGCTATTTAAGCATACGAACTTACCTCAATCACAAAATGATGAAATAGGATCGACTAGTCCGACATTTTATCTTTCCCTCGATCTAATTATGTACGAGGCTTAACTTGATCTAAATAATCAAATTTAATCCATTCAATAATCATTCTGTTCAATTGTATCCAAAATTCATATTTTTGGCAAAATTATGCTTTGTCCCTATTATTTTGATTTCTTTAAAATTTAGTCCTTAAACTCGTAAATTCAAATTCATGCAATTTCATCCCTACCCAAGCTAGCTGAATTCAATATAGGTCCAAATCAACTCATACAATTCATTATTTCACAATTTTCACCATGAATATTTCACATTTTTCAATTAAATCCCTATTTGACATTTTCAACAAAATTCACTTTACAAAAGTTGTTTACAAATCAACAAATATTCATTTTCTTCCATAAAACATAAAAAAACCCACATGAATACATTCATGGCAAAACTCTAATCTTTTAACAGTTTTGTAAATTAGTCCTTAGGCTAGCTAGATTAAGCGACAATGACTTCTAAAATATAGAAATCATTAAAAACGGGATGAAAAATACTTACATGTAAGTAATTTGAGATGAATGAACCCTGGGAAATTTTACTTTGAACATCTAGTTGAAGAAAACCAAATGGAAGAAGATGATATCTTAATTTTACTTAATTTTTACTTTAATTTACCTATTTACTCTTTTACCCATTTAAAACATCCATAATTTCAATAAAACCAATATCATAAATGTCCACTATCATAATTACCATTTAAGTACTCTTACTTTAAAGTTCTATAGCCCTTTAATACTTTTAGCTACTAGAACTCTACTTTTGTACCTTTTATGAATTAGTCCTTTTTACTAAATTAAGCATTCAAACGATAAATTTTCTTAACAAAATTTTTATACGACCTTGCTAATATACAATAAACATTAAAATAATAATAAAATAAATATTTTTACATCAGATTTGTGGTTCCAAAACCACTATTCTGATTTCACTGAAAACGAGCTATTACAAAAGGGCTATGATATTAATTAGTTAAGGGATTTATGTGGTAATTAGACCATTTTGATTGTGGGTGGAAATTATGTACATATTATTAAGTGATTTTAATGTTTATTAATAAGGTTATAATTGTAAATTAATAAATAGATGATAGTAAAATAATTAAAACAAAGTCATCATCTTTGTTTTGTTCATCACTACCACCGAAATTAACCTAAGAAAATGCCATTAAAGAAGCTTGAGTATCCGATCATCTCTTCCTTCTGTATGTAAGCATTTTTCATCCCGTTTTTATTACTTTCTATGTTTTTGAAGTCGTTGTAGCTTACTCTAGCTACCCTAGAGACTAATTTGCAAAATTTTTATAAGATTAGGGTTTTACCATGAATACATTCATGTGTTTTTTTATGTTTGATGGAAGAAAATGAATCTTTATTGATAAATAAACAACTTTTGTAATGTGAATCTTGTTAAAAATGTCAAATAGGGATTTATTTGTAAAATGTCTAAACTGCATGGTGAAAATTGTGAAATAATGAATTGTATGAGTTGATATGGACCTATATGAAATTCAGCTAGCTTGGGTAGGGATGAAATTGCATGAATTTCAAATTTTAAGCTTAAGGACTAAATTATAACGAAATCAAAATAATAGGGGCAAAAGCATAATTTTGCAAAAATATGAATTTGGATTAAATTGAATAGAATGGCTATTAAATATATTAAATTTATTTATTTAGATCAAGATAGACCTCGTACGAATTTAGTTCGAGGTAAAGAAAAAGCTTCGGATTAGTCGATTCCATTTCTACGCCTTTATTGTTGAGGTAAGTTTGTATAATTATGTAATGTTTTAATGTTATCTTTTGAGCTATATGTAAATTATGGATTGTTATGTAAATGATCGATGCAAACCCAATGATGTTATGACTTCTATCGGGCCCCGTTTGAACCTTAGGAATTCGTCGGATACTAATGACATGTCATTAGGGTTTACATGTTTCGGGTGCTAGTCTTGAATTGCCTACTAATGGCTGAGGCCTAGCATGTGTTGTGGATACTCCACTTCTCATGTGATCAGAATCGTGTAGCTTACATTCTGACACACAGCTCGTGTGAGCAGACCCATTTTACAGCTTGTGTGAGCATACTCATTTCACAAATCGTGTGAGCAACTATGTATATGATAGGAAGGATTATGATTATATGATTAGCACACTTCATGTAAGCTATCCCATGTATCTAATGATATTCTAAATGGACATGAATTTGAAAGTATATGGTATGTGTTCAATATGAACCAAGACATGTATGTATGAAATTCATTGAAATGATGAGCTACATGGAAAATATGTTATGTTGTGATGGATGAAAAATCCAATTGAATCATGTTCAAGTATAATGGCTATCCATGTTAAATTGCCTATGAATTATGTTCAAGTATGTTAACATTTTTGTGTTGATGCTTAGGCTTTGGCCAAGTTATTGGTTGGATTATGCCATGGTAAATTTTAATGTTATGTAATGAAATGGTAAGTTAAGTTTTATGTTATACGAACTTACTAAGAATTATATGCTTACATAGTTTTCTTTCCCATGTTTTATAGATAATTGGAAGCTCATTCAGTTTGGAAGCTCATTGGAGACCTATCACACTATCCAGCAACTATATCGGTAGATTTTGATGTTTGAGTCATGGTTATGATGGCATGTAAAGGTGAATCATGTTTGATGATCTAGTTGTTATGTTTGGTATGTAAATATGTGGTTACATGGTTGATGGCATTTTGGCATTTTGGTGCTTTGATGGCTAATGTTGAAATGGTCAAGTGAATGTATGTTTTAAAAGACCAATTTGGTATGTTTAAATGTGGTTTGGAAAATGGTAAATTGTGCTGTGGCTTGGCATATAAATAGGTAGGTATGTGTGGTTGATTTATGCCAAATGTGTTTATGCTTTGGTTGATTTGATGATTTATGATTGAGGTGCCTTTTTCCATATTGGTTGTATGGATTAATGAATTAATGATTTAGACATTGTGAAGCATGTTTAGGTATGTTTTAAAGGCTTGGTGATATGTGCAAATGGCTTGTGGGTGTGTGTTTGCTTAGGGTGAAGGGAATGGCTTGAAATTGGCCTACTTCTCGTCCACACGGCTTTGTGTCTCCTGTAGGTTTCAAAGGTTTGCAAGCCAGGCTGTTACACGGCCTAGCACATGGGCATGTGAGGTCATTTCAAGAGTTACATGGCCTGGCACACGGACGTGTGGCTTGGCCGTGTGACCCAAGTTAGAGAGTTACATGAGTACGGACACGGGCTGGGACACGAGCGTGTGTCCCTACTTCAAATGCCCACACGGCCTGAGACACAGCCGTGTGAGTCACACGACCATGTGACCAGTGGAGTGTAAAATTTTCTAACATTTTCTATAAAATTTTAAATATTTTTGATTTAGTCCCAGATCATTTCTAAAGTGTTTCTAAGGCCTCGAGGGCTCAAAATAGGGACGTTATACATGTGTTTGAATGAGTTTAGATATGATTCATGAAATGTATGTGATTGAATATTTTTAGTTATGTTTTTGCGGTAATGCTTCGTAACCATATTCTGACGACGGATATAGGTTAGGGGTGTTACACATAATTTATTAAAAAGTTCACATCCGATAGCATCACCAAAAATCTACATCCGAGTTCTAATTACGAGGATTATCTAAAACATACACATTAGGTGGGTGAGCTTAAAAGCCCAGTGTGAGATCATAAAAATATTGCAACATACATTACAACACATAAATTAAACACATCCATTTCAATATATATATCATATTCATAGAAATCTCAGATCATCATAGATACACATACATGAATATATCGAGGCATGCTTATGTAACAATGCACATTTTGAAGAATTTCCTACCCATCTCCACTACACACCAATATCGAGCTCCCCAAAACCCACCAACATAATTTCCAATAAACAGCCACATAACACATTGTGGACAAGCCACCACATAATCACAGATAAACTACCACATAACTTTCACCTTTAACAAAACTCACCCTATGCATATGATATGGCCATTTGTCAAATTTAACACATATAATTCACTTTTCTCTTTTTTCACATAATAATTATCATAATCTCACATAAAACATATTTCTCAAGTTTACACATATGCATGTAAACATGCCCACATTTTCATATATCACATAATATTCACTTTTAATCACTTAAGCATATTTTAATATACTTTTATATTAAATTATGGATATCATCACATACACATATATTACACATTTAAATCATCAACATACGAGATAATCTATGTATCACATAACATAGAGATGAGACTTGCACACATGTCATCATCACATACATCAATACATCACAAAACATGCTTTTCATGAAACTA
Source organism: Gossypium gossypioides (assembly GCA_013467495.1). Lineage (NCBI taxonomy): Eukaryota > Viridiplantae > Streptophyta > Magnoliopsida > Malvales > Malvaceae > Gossypium > Gossypium gossypioides. The sequence goes on from CM025146.1 coordinate 8,766,986, forward strand.
ATGGGTTAGGATCACTTGGGTTTATTCTTGATGAGTTTTTCAACTCCTCTTTGAGTACTTAATGTAATCTCTATTAATTGTTTAATATCATATTATTAAAATGAAAGTGAATATATTACGTACAAATTAAAGGTTTAAATGCCACACATTATATTGTAGATCTGATTGCCACAATCCTTTTTAACGATTTCACTTGATCTATCTCGCAAGACAATCTAACACATTTATTAACAAGGATCCTTCGATAATATTTTCGTCACTTAAAAGATCGATTATTAAAAGTCTCATCAACGCTTACCCCACGACTTAAGACTTTCACAAGGAGGATTTCTAATTGCGAAGTTAGGGGTCTCCCATACGAATATCGTTTGGCCCTTCCAAGTTGATATGAAATTGTATTAGTAAGATAATAATTAAATAATAAAATATTATGTTGACACTATGGCATTATACCATTCGGCCAAGATATGAAACCTCTAAGTAAAGGATTTTATGATCCAAATAACCACACTTACACTTGATTAAATACGAAATGGTCGATGAACCAAGGAAGGAATGAGATTGATGATTTGAGTGATCTAAAATTATTGATAGAGTGAAGATAAAATGTGAGTTTAATCAATGAAAGAGTTAACAAGTGAAAGAGGAGGAAAAAGGAAGAATCTCAATCACCGGTGACGGCAACAATGGAGGCTTGGCAGCAGTTTGGTGATGGTGG
>CM025146.1:8774291-8790802 GCA_013467495.1 Gossypium gossypioides
AGGATTTTAAATAACTTTAAACCCTTTCAATTTTTTCTTATTTTCATTTGCATTTCATTACTTTCCATTTCATTTACACTTATTAGCTCAAATAACATCAATTCAACTCATCATTGCCTTTTTCATTATTCTACACTTCAGGTATGAACTTACTATTTCATTACCTTTCCACACCCATTTTATATGCATAACACACAAGACAAAAGCATATCATTCAATCATAGCCACAAGCTAGTGCATTTAAACATAATTCTTTTTGGAATTAACCACATGGTAAACCATTTCAATAGGAATTATATAATTTAAACATTACCACCCTTTCATGATCACAATCATATTTCCATTTAGACATTTACCATTTCAATGCATAACTTATAAGTTTAACGTGGTATAATCCAACCACAACTTGGCCAATCATGTTAGTCATGTAAATTCATATATGAATCAATAATCATGGATGAACTCAACAATTAATCAAATTTTCATATACATGTAACATCCATATCATGTATCAATACATCATGTAAAATCATTTCTATGTATTTCATGTAAATACCTGTAATAGTTCGTATCGAACTCATATCATTTCGTAACAGAGCATTATCCGTTGAACCATTTAGAATATCGTTGGATACACAAGATAACTCACACATAGTGTGCTAAACTGTAATGCGCCAATTCCTATACATGTATGCTCACACGAGCTATGAATCAGTATGCTCTCACGAGTTGTGAATCAGTAAACTCATAAGAGCTGTGGTGTGTCTGCAACACATGCAGGACCTCAACAAAATCTATAACCCTAATGACATGTCGTTTGTATCCTACGAATTCCTAAGGTTCAAACAGAACTCAGTAATTGTTGTACGTCGTTGGATTTACGTCGTTTCATAACACGGTAAATTGCATACTAATATGTATATATTGATTTAATCACAATATAATCACATATTAATTTTAAATTTAATCAAAATTATACTAAATAGAGTTTATACGAACTTACCTGACTAAATTGTAGAAATACCAAAGTTCAGGGGCATTTCGGTAGTTTTCCATTTACGTCGATTTTCCACCCGATCTTGATCTAAATTAATAATTTCATTCAATATATTAATTTATACAATAAAATAATTCATTTCATGCAAGTTGGTCATTTTTGACATTTTTACAAAATTGCACCTAAAGTTTTTCTTTTATCCAATTTAGTCTCTAAACCCAAAACATGCAAATTCACCATTTTTACCCAAAATTGAGCTTACTCGAATGTTCATAATATCCAAAACAGCCCATTCATGCAACAATTTCACAATTAATCATGCATTTTTACTATTTTAACAATTTAGTCCCTAATCAAAAAATTCATCGAAAATCACTTAATAAATTACTTTTAAATAACAACTAATATCTCAAATTCATCATTTAACATCTAAAATCACAAGGTTCATCAAGGGAAACATTCAAATTTTTTAACAGCTTCAAAATCGAAGGTACGAGCTAGCTAGACTTAATTGCAACGATATCAAAAACATAAAAATTATTAAAAATAGGACTAAAACGGATTTACATGCATCATCACAATACAAGCCGAAGCTTCAAGGTCTTCCGTGGGGTTTTTTTATCCATTCCCAATCAGTGAAGAAAACATTAAGATGATGATAAACATTTTGGTTTTATTTTGTTTTATTTTATTTATCAAATTACCATTTTATCCCTTTAATAAACATCAAATTTTCATGCTTTTAGTTGCCCAAAACTATCCACTACATTCTTCAATGGTCTAATTACCATTTAAGTCTCTTTTCCTTTATTTCATAAACCAATAAATCACTCAAATCAAGTAGTGATCAAATTTTATTTCTTTTACAATTTAGTCCTTTTTAATTAATTAACTATCGAAACATTAAAATTTTTCAATGAAACTTTAGTACCACCTTAATGACACTCCGTAAATATTTATCAAAATATTTAAGGCTCATTTTATAGAAACGAGGTCCCGATACCTCATTTTTTAAAACCACTTGACCTTAGGGTCTTACCACTTGAACTTAATAAATCGCTTATAAAACAAAAATCACTATATCAAAAACCATTTCAAAGTTACAATTAACTCGTAAATATTAAATATAATATTTACAAACTTACTCGTTGGATTTAGTGGCCTCGAAACCACTATTTCTAACAACACTGAAAAATGGGTTGTTACAGGTAAAGGCTTATGAGAGATTGGATTGTAAAAGGCAAGTGGCATATTGAGATGTTGATGGGTAAAAAATGAACTCTAAGCAAGGTATGGTATTTGACGTGTATATGAGAATAGAAATTGAGGGAGTATTCACCAGTGATTGAGTTGAATGTTTAAAACTATGTGATCATCTAAATAATTTACCAATTGGGATGTGCAAAAATGACACAGGTAAATGATGTTTTCTTCATGATGTTCTTGCGAACTTATATGAATATGTTTTTTGTTATAGGTGAATTGATATGAGTTTGCGCCAGGAGGGATGATGCTAGGGCTATGCCTAAAGAGTGGCGTATTAGGTTGTTATTCATATAGAGAAAGTTGGCGGCGTGTTCAAGGACTATAACACTCCTTAGAAATTCAATCAGGGTACCTATAATAAATTAGGTTTTTAATTTAGATATCATCGTAGTTTAACTACCTCGTATTGTATCTGTATTTACTTATTGTATTTACTCATGTATTTTAGTTTGAAATTTGTAGTTAAGTAAGTTGTCATTATTTATAATTGTTAAAAGCAAGTTAAGCTTATGTTTGTAATTGTGTTGTAACGCCCAAGATCTGGATCCAATTAATCGAATTGGGTTGAGGGCGTTACATTACGAACCCGCACTCGTAGTCGAAGAAATCCCTAAGCTCTTCCTATATTATGGCATGCCAACTTTTATCTGATTCTGCTCGAACAGTTAATAAGGTTTTCATTTCATAATCCAATACCAACCAATGTCCCAATTTCATAATTATTTCAATTAAGTAAACATTTATTCCACATATATTGTAGCCATAATTATCCCAATTCATACTCAATTTTCATAATTAATAAAGATAAACACATTTATCAAACATATTCATTTCAATCCTCATAACCGTTATTTGATTCAAATCATCCCAAGTGACCAAGAATTCTTACCTCATATTCTTACCATGAATGAACAAATCAATATGCAGCAATTTTATAATTAGTTCGGATTATAGAAACACAAACCGTAAACTCTGAACTATTCATCGATGACCTTGTCTTTTCCCTTCTTTTTCGAGGAATTCGGGTCGACATTAGCAATTCAAGCTTGAAAATTGGAAGTCCTTGTCATTTTGTCTTCTCCCCTAAACCTTATATTTTGAAAATGAAAAATGAAAAGGGAAATGCTTTGTTTCCAAGTAGTTAATATTAGGTTATAATTTTTTTTATTAAAGTATGTTTTTATAACATATAATAACATTGATTATAACATATAAAACTTATATTTATAAATAATTTATCTCTTAGTCGTCCACTACAATAAGAACAAAGGTATAATTTCTCTTTAAGACCCTTAGCTATATTTTACCTTATAATTTAATAATAAATCACATTTTTATCACTTACGCGATTTAGTCCTTGTACACTAAATAAGCCCTAATTCGATACAATTACTTGACCGAAATTTAATTCACGTCTAACATAACTCTGTAAATATTCCATAATAATATTTACAAGTCTAGTATAAGGAATCAGGGTGCCAAAATTACACTTTTCGACACCATTAACTTTTGGGTCGTTACAGTTCTCCCCCTAAAGAAATTTTGTCCCCGAAATTTACCTGAAAAGCGGTGGAGATACTATGATCTCATCGTCTCTTCCAACTCCTAAGTCGCTTCATCGACACTGTAACTACACCACAGAACTTTTACGAGTGGAACACATTTGTTTTTCAAGTCTTTCACTTTGCGAGATAGAATTTCAACCAGTTCCTCCTCGTATGAAAGATCAGGAAGAATTTCAATTTCTTCTATTGAAATAACATGAGACGGATCTGAATGATATCTCTTGAGCATCGAAGTATGAAAATCATCATGCATTTTCTGAAACTCAACCAGAAACATATCAGGAAGAATTTCAATTTCTTCTATTGAAATAACATGAGACGGATCTGAATGATATCTCCTGAGCATCGAAACATGAAAAACATCATGCATTTTCTGCAACTTAACCAAAAATGCCAAACGATAAGCAATTGATCCAATCCTTTCCGTGATTTCATATGGTTCGATAAAATAAGGACTCAACTTCCCTTTTCCACTGAACCGAAAGACATTTTCCATGGTTAAACCTTTAAAAACACTTTGTCACTTACAACAAACTTGATGTCTCGAAGCTTCAAGTTCACATATGATTTTTATCTATCAAAATTTGTTTTCGTTGTATCCTGGATTAACTTAATTGTATCCTCCATTTCTCAGATCAATTCTGGTCCAACTACTTTTCTTTTACACAATTCTAAGTAGCAAACAAGTGTAAGAAACCTACGACCATAGAATACTTCATACGGAGCCATTTGGATGCTCGATTGTAAACTATTATTGTACAGAAATTCGGCCAATGGTAAATAACGTTCCCAACATTATACAAAATCAATTACGCAGGCTTGAAGCATAGCTTCCAAAATCTGAATAACATGCTCTGATTGCCCATTCGTCTACGGGTGAAAAGTTATGCTGAAGTTGAGTCTCGTACCAAGAGATTCATGCAACTATTTCCAGAATCTCAAAGTGAACCAGGGGTCTCGATTAGAGATAATCGATATAGGTACATCGTACAATCTGAAAATTTCCTAAATGTAAACTTCAGTAAGTTTTGGAAGTGACCAATCAATTTTGTCTGCCCTAAAATGGGCCAATTTCATAAGTCGATCAACTATCACCCAAAAAACATTTTTCTTACTCAGAGATAACGGTAACCCAATTATGAAATCCATCGTAATACGCTCCCATTTACAAATAAGAATCGAAATAGCCTGAAGTAATCCAGTGGGAACCTGATGTTTCATCTTAACCCGTTAACAAGTTAGCCATTTAGCCATAAATTCAACTATCTCTCTTTTCATTCCGGGCCACCAATATAATTCCCATAGGTCGCGATACATTTTTGTTCCACCAGGGTGCAAAGAAAAAGGGCTATCATGAGCTTCATGAAGTATTAATTCTTTTAATTCAGCAACATCTAGAACACAAATTCGATTACAGAACCTCAGACAATCACAATCATCAATGCTAAAGTTTTTTATCAAACCATTTTGAACCATTTCTCTTTTTCTCGACAATTTAGCATTAACAGGTTGTGCTTCCTTGATCTGATCAAACAACATTGGTTTAACTTTCAATTCAGCCAACAAACCACCATTAACGTAAATATTGAGTTGAGTGAACATCGCCCACAACTCAACTGCTACTTTTCTACTCAATGCGTCAGCTACAATGTTAGATTTACCAGGGTGGTAATCAATAATGCAATAGTAATCTTTCAGAAGTTCAACCCAATAATGTTGTCTCAAATTTAACTCCTTTTGGGTTAGGAGGTATTTAAGAATTTTATGATCAGTGTAAATATGACACTTTTCACCATACAGATAGTGTCTCTAAATCTTTAGAGCAAAAACCACAGTGGCTAGCTCTAAATTATGCATCAAATAGTTGCGTTCATGCATTTTTAGTTGGCGAGATGCATACGCAATCACCTTCCCTTCTTACAACAAAATGCAGCCCAAACCATTTAAAAAATCATCACTATATGCCACAGTCTTTCCTTGATTCAAGCAAGGTTAGAACTGGCACTTTAATCAACATCTGTTTCAATTTTTTGAAACTTTATGGGCACTAGTCGCTCCAAATGAACTGAATATTCTTTTGCAAAAGTTTCATCGTTGCCATAGCTAATTTCGAAAACCCATTTACAAATCTTCAATAGTAACCAACTAAACTTAGAAAACTATAAACTTCTGACACATTCCTCGGTGCTTTCTACTAAACAATGGCCTCGATCTTTTTCACACTTACTAAACTTCTCGTATAACTGCTATCTTGTAATACATGCAAAACGATTTGAAGATGTAATTTGTGCTCCACTTCAGATTTCAAATAGATCAAAGTTTCATGATGAAAACTACCACAAATTGACCCAAATAGGGTTGGAATATACAGTTCATGAGATCCATGAATGTCGTTAGAGCATTTGCTAAGTCGAAAGGCATTACCAAGAATTCATAATGGCCATAACGCGTACGAAATGTTTTTTTAAGCATGTCACTATCTTTTACTTTCAACTGATAGTAACTCAATCTCAAATCGATCTTGGAAAAGACAGAAGCTCCTTTCAGCTAATCAAACAAGTCATTGGTATGAGGTAGAGGGTATCGATTCTTCATTATCAACTTATTCAATTGTTGATAATCTATACAAAGCCGCATCGAACCATCTTTATTTTTAACAAACAATACTGGAGCTCCCCAGGGTGACATACTAAGGCGTTTAAGTTGCAGTCTAGTAAATCTTGCAATTAAACTTTCAATTCCTTCAACTCTGTCGGTGTCATACGATAACTCTTGAAAAGAGTTATATTCCATGCCCTTAGGCTTAGTTAATTGCCTGTACTTAGGTGAGTTTAGTTGTATTTTAGGATATTGCATTGGTATTTTTAGAGTATTGCATTAAAGAGCTTGAATTGTACTTAAATGTTATTACATGTTGCTTTTAATTACCTGTGGGGAGGACTTGTTTGGTGGTTGATTGGCAAGTGTAGAGTGTAGGAAAAGGAATAAAGGATTGAAGGTTTGTTGTTGTGACAAATTTTGGATAGTTTGCCAACACAAATGCTGTGGTAATGCTTGGACGATGCCTATTCAGCACTCAATGCGTACCATTCTTAGCCCCAACTGTACTTGTACCAAATAAATCCACCTAAAAGAGAGAGATATGATTATGGGCTGATGGACCTACCCTAGAAGGTCAAACTTATAAAAGCCTAAAGGGGAACACTAGAAAAAATGGTAGTTTTTTATAGAAAAAGGGAGAGTAGCTTTTAACAGAAAAGAGGGAAAGGACAAAAAAGGAAGGCGGCTAAAGAAGGAGAAAATGACTCCATCGTTCTTGGCAGCTGCAAGACATTGAGCTGCCAGTGTTGAGAGCTGGATAGGCGCAAGTTATCATCTCAAATTTTCTACTTTGATTCTTATCGCATTTCATTTACAACTTATTTGTTAAAGATAATGTTGGTTACTGAATTAAACTCAAACTTTATTTACCCAACTATGAGCTAAATCTCTTAGGCTCAAGATTACTTTGCAGAACCCTTTAATTTCTATTAATGTTTACAATTTATGTTGGAATTATTTTGCTATTTTTTTCAATGGTATTTCATGCTTTATATAAGCTATGCATTGATGAATGTGCCGCAGGATATTAAAGATAACTTAATTCTGATAGGGTTAGGTTAACTAGATAGACATTTGATAATATGAGTGAATGATAAACTATTTATTCGCGGCAACCTCTAGACATAGAGCCTTGCCTTATACAAAATGAGGTAGAAAATATTAATGGTAACCGAACTCAAGTCTATAGACATATAGTGCTTTAGGGGAGGTAACCCAAAGTTTTGCTCTTGAAAGAAGCAAACTGCTTTAGAAACCTGTCGAGCAGTAGATTGTTCATGACTTTTCTATGGCATTAATAGTTAGAGAAGGTAGATGCATCAGTAATCCCAGTCGTCCTAATCAACATCGTAGTTCTTTAATCTTCTTTTCTATAGTGGCTTTGTGATGACATTCTTGTTTCATTTACTTGTTTTGTTTTGTCCATTTTTTACATCATCATTATCTCATTTTGCCACTACATTCTCACTGTTATTTTGCTTTAACATTAATCAAGTTTAACTCTAATAACTTGACCAAATTATACTAATTCAATCCTTGTGGGAACGATAGTCACTCATCACTTTATTACTTGATTCGACGTGTATACTTGCACAATTCGCACATTATATTCACATGCGATAAGTTTCTGGCGCTGTTACTGGGGATCGATAATTAATGAAATTTGGTTTTGTTATTTTCTTTTGTTTCATTAGTTATATCTAACTCAATTTTACTTAATTTTTACAGATTTGTCATCAATGCATGAGAAGAGGCATTCCTGTAGAAGAGTATCCTTTTGATCCAGAGACCGAGAGAACTTTGTTAAGAAGCAGAAGAGAATTACGTAATATGGCTAAATAAGGTAATGATCCTGGTTTGAATGGTCCATTGAATCCAAATCATCAAGATGTCAATCTTCTTATTCATCGTGTGATAAACGACCAAGACAGGCCAATTCGAAAGCATGCCATTCCAATTTTAGATGACCTAAATCCAGGGATAGTACGACCACACATACAAGCTCAGTATTTTGAGTTGAAACCAGTAATGTTTCAGATGTTGCAAACAGTTGGACAGTTCAAGGGGTTGCTCACTGAAGATCTAAGACTACATTTAAGACTTTTTCTAGAAGTTTGTTACTCATTTAGACAATAGGGTGTTCCTGAAGACGCTTTGCAGCTTAAATTGTTCCCATACTCCTTGAGAGATCGTGCAAGAGCGTGGCTTAATGCTTTGCTGTCGAGAATAGTGGCATCATGGAATGACCTGAGCCAGAGGTTTTTGCTACGGTATAATCCGCCAAACATGAATTCCAAGCTTAGAAATGACATCATATATTTCCGCCAATCAGAGGATGAAATGCTTTATGAAGCTTGGGAAATATTTAAGGATTTACTTAGAAAATGTCCTATGCATGGTTTGGCAAAACTGGACTCAGATGGTGATGTTTTATAATGGGCTAAATGTACATACAATGATGGTAGTTGATGCCTATGCCAATGGTACTTTGTTGGATAAATCCTATAATGAAGCATATGAGATTTTGGAATGGTTTGCCAACAACGATTATCAATATCCTATCACACGAGTTGAGACTGGCAAGAGAGCTGCTGGCACTATAGAGCTTGATGCAATCGCTTCATTGGTAGCTCAGGTATCCTCTTTAGCTAATATAATCAAGACAATGAAAAGGCCAACTATAGTCGAGAAGATGAAATCAGCTTAGCTATCTTGTGTTTATTGTGGTGAAGACCATGTTTTTAATGAATGTTCGTCAAACCCAACATCTGTATACTACATGGGTAATTTCAACCAAAATAACAATCCCTATTCTACCACCTACAATCCAAGGTGGAAGCAACATCAAACTTTAGTTGGAATAATCAAGGTACGGGGAATTCAAACAATGTTGTTAGATAGAATACCGAGAGGACATCGCCTGGTTATAATTAACCTATGCCACGTAAAAATGTCCAACAAGATCAAGCATTAGCTTCATCATCATCATCTATTGAATCTTTGCTGAAAGAGTATATGGCCAAGAATGATGTCATGATTCAAAGTCAAGCTGCATCCTTATGAGCCATTAAGAATCAAGCGGGGCAGATAAAAAATGCTTTAAATTCGAGACCACAAGTAGCTCTGCCAAGTGATACTGAGAATTGAAGATCACAAGGGAAAGAGCATTACAAGGGAATCACTCTCAGAAGTGGGACTCAACTGAATGAAATTGTTAAAGATGCAACTGTAGAATAGGACAAATCTGAGTTCAACCATGGAAAGATATTAAAATCATCTGAAAAGCACATTGTAACTGAAAAGGCTAAACAAAAGACTGTTGCAGCAGAATCAGATCATATTACCAATAAAAATGCCACAGCAAAACAATATCAGCAACCTGAAAGACGACCACCTCCACATTTTCCTCAATGATTTCACAATTGTAAACAAGATGCCTAGTTCAAAAGATTTCTAGATGTCCTTAAACAACTCCACATCAACATACTGTTGGTAGAAGCCTTGGAGCAAATGCCAAACTATGTGAAATTCATGAAAGATATACTGCCAAAGAAGCGAAGATTGGGAAAATTTGAAACTGTTGCTCTCACTGAGGGGTGCATGGCTATGTTGAAGAATAAATTGCCTCCAAAGTTGAAGGACCTATGGAGGTTTACTATCCCATGTTCAATTGGAAATCATTATCCTGTTAAGGCATTGTGTGATTTAGAAGCGAGCATCAATTTAATACTTATGTTTTTCTTTAGGAAGCTAGGAATCGAAAAAGTAAGACCTACTACAGTTACGTTATAGCTAGCTGATTGATCTTACGCACATCCAAAAGGTAAATTAGAAGACGTGCAGTTAAAAGTAGATCATTTTATTTTTCCTATCGATTTCATTATTTTAGAATGTAAAGCTGACAAAGATGTGCCAATTATTCTTTGAATACCTTTTCTTGCTATATGAAAAACTTTGATTGATGTGCACAAAGGTGAACTGACCATGAGGATGAATGATCCAAAGATCACCTTTAATGTATTCGATGCCCTGAAATGTGCTGATAAGAATGAAGAGTGCCACACTATTAGTTTGGTAGAAACAGAAGTGCAAGAAGAGTTTGCAAAATTTTGCCACAATAATTTTGATAGTGATATAGATTCACTTGAGCTGAATGAAGCGAAAACTTTTGAAGAATACAGTGAGTCCATGGAGGCAAAACAGATTGTGGATAGACCAGGGAAAAATTTTGCGTCCTTGGATTTATCAACTCCCATACTGGAGTTGAAGCCTTTGCCATTGTATTTGAAATATGCTTACATGGTTGACAACAACACATTTCTGTTGTGTATATAGGTTGCATTAGATATGTATGTTAATATCTGTTGTCTTGTCATTTACTTTGCCATGATATAAAATTGTCAGATAATTGCCAAACTTTGTGAAGTATATTTTTGTCCATGACATGCATGTTTATTTTAATTACCAATGGGGAGGACTTGTTTGGTGGTTGATTGGCAGGTTCTGAGTGTAGGAAAATGAGTAAAGGATTGAAAGTTTTCCGTGACAAATTTTGGATAGTTTGCCAACATAAATGTTGTGGCAATGCCTAGACAATGCCTAGTCAACACTCAATACTTACCGTTCTCAGCCCCAGCTGTACATGTACCAAATAAATCCACCTAAACAAGAGAGATATGATTATGGGCTGATAGACCTACCCTAGAAGGTCAAACTTATAAAAGCCAAAAGGGGAACCCTAGAAAAATAAAGTTTTTGATAGAAAAGGGGAGAGCATCTTTTGACAGAAAATAGGGGAAGGACCAAGAAGGAAGGCGGCTGTAAGACATTGCATTGCTGGTGTTGAGAGTTGGATATGAGAAAGCTATCATCTCGGATTTTGTCCTTTGATTCTTATCGCATTTCTTTTAGAACTTATTTGTTAAAGATGATGTTGGTTACTGCATTAAACTCAAACTTGATTTACCTAGCTAAGAGCTAAATCTCTTAGGCTCGGGATTACTTTGTTGAATCCTTTAATTTCTATTAATGTTTACAGTTTAAGTTGGAATTATTCTCCTATTTTATTCAATGGTATTTCATGCTTTATACAGGTTGTGTATTGACAAATGTGCTGTAGGTTATTAAAGATAACATAATTCTAATAGGGTTAGGTTAACTAGATAGACGTTGGATAATATAAGTGAATGATAAACTATTTATTTGCAGCAACCTATAAACATAGAGCCTTGCCTCATACGAAAGAAGGTAGAAAATATTAGTGGTAACTGAGCTCAAGTCTATAGACATATAGTACTTTAGGGGAGGTAACCCAAGGTTTTACTCTCGAAAGAAGGAAACTGCTTTAGAAAATTGTCGAGCTTTAGAGAGTTCAAGACTTTGTTGTGGCATTAATAGTTTGAGAAGGTAGATGCATCAATAATCCCAATCGTCCTAATCAACATCGCAGTTCATTAATCTTTTTTTCTGAAATGGCTTTGTCGTGACATTCTTGTTTCATTTACTTGATTTGTTTTTCACATTTTATACATCATCATTCTCTCATTTTGCTACTACATTCTCACTATTATTTTGCTTTAGCATTAATCAAGTTTAACTCTAATAACTCGACCAAATTATACTAATCCAGTCCTCATGGGAACGATACTCACTCATCACTTTATTACTTGATTTGACGTGTATACTTGCACAATTTCATATTATATTCACATATGACACCATATGGTAAGGGGATATTGACACCAAATTCGTAACAAGAAACACCAAAATTGTAAACTCAACTTCCCGATCCGATGGTAGTCCTGTAATTCCTCGGGAAATACATTAGAAAATTCACAAATAATTTGAATCTTGCTATTCTGATTATCACTAGCATTCGAGTTAATAATATAAGTAAGAAAAGCTTCACAACCTTGATTGAGGAGTTTATTAGCTCGAATAGCTGAAATGATACGAGTTAAACCACTCGTTCGGACACCAGTCACCTCAATCAAACTACCGTCAGTACACTAAACTACAAACTTTGTTTTACGACAATCCAAAATCACTCCATACTCAGTGAGCCAATCCATAACCAAAATCTTATCAAAATAGTCGAATGGCATAATCAACAAATCAACAGGAAAAGATACGTTCTGAATTTTTAGCAGACACAGCCTACACACTCGGTCGACCCACACTGACTACCCCAAAGGACTCGACACAACCATGGATACTTTAGACGTCTTAGATTTTAAACTTCTTGATTTGACCAATTCAAAATTAACATAAGAGTGTGAAGATCTAAGGTCTATCAAAGTAAAAACAGGCGCAGGATATAATAAAAAGATACTTGCTACAACATCGATAGCGTCACCCTCATCGTGAGTCCATACAATGTATGCTTGTGCCAACGCTCTGGCCTTTGACTGATGAGTAATGGCATCACTCATCTTTCTTGCACCAATTTTAGAAACAGAACCACCACGACTAATTCCATGACCCTTGGCCGCAGATGCAGACTTTTGAGTAGTGACAGAAGTAGCATTATCACCTCTCGGGCACTATTGACTGAAATGCTCCAACAATCCACAACAAAAATAGGCTCGTGTCAATTTCCAACATTCAACTCGACACTTTTTCCCAAAGTGGTCGCAACTCGATATCTCAACATCTCGGGATAGACCTCCTACACTGTCCAAAGACATAGTCGATTGTCAACCTTGATTTTTGTCAGATCTATTGGACTTAAAGGTTAATTTCCAATTACCATGAGAATCTTTAGTTCGCTTTGGCTACAGATGCGAGCTAATAACTCCTGTTCATTTTCTAACAACTCGTGTACTCTTAGTCTTTTTATCGAGACGCAAAGCTTGCTCCACCATTTTTGCTCACTCAACTAAATCAACAAAATCTAAAATTTGATATGATACAAGTTGTACCCTGAGTTCATCGCGTAAACCCCGCAAAAATCGTTCACAACTTTTAGCTGCTAACGACACAAACTCTGTAGCATATTTACTGATTCGCAAAAACTCACATTCGTAATCAACCACTAACATTTCAATTTGTTTCAATAGTAAAAACTCTTGTTTTTGATCCTCAAGGTACAACTCTCCTACGTACTTTTTCTAAAATTCCTATTGAAAAAACTCCTAGTCCACTCGTTCTATAGGTATGTGACGTGTTACTGTCTGCCACCATGTATACGATTCTCCTTATAGTAAAGAAACGACACAAATTACAAATTCCTGAGGTTGCACTCGAGTGGTTAAAAATTCGTTTAGTCGATTCCAATCAAGCTTCAGCTGCTGAGGGATCAACCCCTTTTAGGCCCAAGAATTTAGTAGCGTCGTATCTCTATAATTCTTTAACTAGAGCCCATCAAATAACAGGTACAAGTACAACAATAGGAGTAACTCCCACCACTCTCTGAAGAGTTTCAGCTATAGCACAAAGTAAATTCGAATCACCTTGGCCCTCATTATTACCTCTGTCAACGTTAGGTTGTTGAGCACCAACTGAATGAACACTCATTGCCATCGACTTAGCTCTATTTAAATTTTCAATAGAAGTATCACTAATATGAATTTCTTGATCAACTTCATTATTTGATACACTCAACATTTTTTATCTATAAAACAAAAACAATTAAAATCAACATCCAAATCTCGACTCTAGCTCGACTCAATTTTGGCATATACCTCTAGACTTGATTTTGAGCTTCATTTAGTCTGAGAATTGGCTAAACCTATAGCTCTCGTACCCTTAAATGTAACACCCCGAACCCGTCTCCATCGTTTGATTAGGGTTACCAAATATTATGTCATTTAACAAGTCAAATAACAACATAAACCATTCAAATATTACTTTAAATATCAAATATTCAAATTCAATCATCATTCATAGCATATATACAAATACAGGCTTTATATCGAACTTACAAAACTGAAAATAAATTTGAAAATAATCAGGGACTAGTTTGAAATAAAATAAAAAAATGTAGAAAAATTCCAAAATAGGGGTCACATGGCCGTGTAATAGAGCCCAGGTCGTGTGGCTTAAAAACATGGTCATGTGGCTTAAAAAAATATGTCACTAGATCGTGTGCCCAACCGTGTGAAATTCGAAATATAGGGTCACACGACCGTGTGCCAAATCGCGTGTGATTTGTAATAGGGTTACACGGTTGTGTCTCCAGGCCATATGCCAACCTGAAACTGTGTGGGACAAACCTGCACCAAAACGTAATAGGTCACATGGTCGTGTGGAGTGACCGTATGTGGCACACGACAATGTGGTAGACCATGTCCCAGGCCATGTGCACCTAAAGTAACTTCAAAATCAAGCCATTTCACCTACCATTTCTTAGTTACCAAGCCACACCATTTGCACCTACAAATACGCAACTCAAAACACACTAAAACATGTCAAAACATGCTATATATCATTCAACCTAAATGCCTAACCAATATGCCCACAAAGGCACTTCAATCAACAATGCAAACCTAATCAAATGATCCCACTCAAACATACCATTATGCCTTCAATGGCCCCCAAATAGCCAAACCAAACATGTACAAGAACAACCAACACATTCAAGTAAAACATAGGAGTAAACATGATTTTTATCAATTCCATATGAAGACATAATCTAGGCATATTATGCAACCAGCCAAGTCCTAACATCCATCAAACACAATGCCTAACATATAACAATTTCATTCATGAAAACACTTCGCAAATAACCATTTCCAAAATGCTATACATATTTACATAACCTATAAGGCCATCAAGATTCAAAGTGTCATCAAATTACAAAATCAACATTCCAAACACAAGATTCCCTAGGTACATGCCAAAACCAAAATAAGAGCATCACCAACACTTGAGCTTAGGTTTGTCGTTGGATGCTGAATCGAAGTACGAACCAAATAGTACCTAACATGCGCACGGACAAATGAAAATGTACATTGAGTATAACTCAATGGTATATCTATAATTCGAACAATAAGTATAATATGAAACATGAATGAGCATAAAATTAGAATGAAACTAACATACAAATCATTAAGCCAAATATGCTATTCCACATAATCATGTACTCAAAACCATCTCATTTATCTTATATCATCATAAGTCTATTACAATTTGCAAGTTAATAATCATACAACTCATATAAGATATATTTCATCTCAAAATCCAATTTCATGATTTCGTGGAACATAGCATATTAATGTTCCCAATTCAATCCACAATTCACATTTCATTTTCCATTTCTAATTTCGTTACTTGTTCCTTTTATCATATCAAAATCATATAAACCATTTCATTCTTTATATCCTTACTAACACAACTCGGACTTGAACGGGTACATGAATCTAACTAACACACCAATTTGGCACATAGTGCCTCATCGGATAAATCCGAAGCAGATAATTGCGCTAAACGCTATCAAATAGATTAACACCCAGTGTCTCCTCGGTTAAACCGAAGTAAATTAGCACCTAGTGCCTCATCGATTTATAGTCGAAGAAATCTCTAAACTCTTCCTATCTTATAGCATGCCAACTATATCCGATTATACTCGAACAGTTAATAGGGTTTTCATTTCATAATCCAATACCAACCAATGTCTCAATTTCACAATTATTTCAATTAAGTAATCATTTGTTCAACGTATATAGTAGCCATAATTATCCCAATTCATACTCAATTTTCATAATTAATAAAGATACACACATTTATTAAACATATTTATTTCAATCCTCATAATCGTTATTCAATTCAAATCATCCCAATTCTCACCTCATATTCTTACCATGAATGAATAAATCAATATGCAACAATTTTATAATTAGTTCAGATTATAGAAACACAAACTGTAAACTCCGAGCTATTCGTCAATGACCTTGTCTTTTCCCTTCTTTTTTGAGTACTCCGGGTCGATGTTAACAATTAAATTTTGAAAATTGGAAGTCCTTGTCATTTCGTCTTCTCCCCCAAACCCTTTGTTTTGAAAATAAAAAATAAAAAGGGAAATGTTTTGTTTCCCCTACTTAATATTAGGTTATAATTTTTTTTATTATATTATGATTTTATAA
>CM025146.1:8811107-8828818 GCA_013467495.1 Gossypium gossypioides
TTTTATCGAAACTGTATGATTTTAAGTTAAAAAGGGTATGTAAAAATGTGTAAATTTCCGTGTTTCCAACTATATACTTGAGTTTGAATAATATTGCTATGATTTATGTTGCTTTTTTTGTGTGTTGAATGGATGTTCGTTGTATGATGTTAACTTCCAGTAATACTCTGTAGACCTAATCCGGCGACAGATACGGGCTATGGGTATTACAGACTATTTCTATGTAAACCTCAATCCTGAAGGACCCCTTGACATTTCCATTTTGTGTTGACTTTCAGCATGACTGGCCGCTCTGGCGAACCCGTTTTCATTTCATCTTAGTTTTCATAAAAGGGGATTACTTTCAGTAATTCACCACTCACCTCTGCCTTTACTTGAGACCTCACCTGTCTCATACGTGACGGTCAGTCTATCTTGTTGGACCAAGAATTTGTCGCCCATACTACTATACGGCCTGTCATCTCAATTGTTTGTCTCCTCCTTACGAACCTATCCTTTTTGTGGCATACCCGCATTAGCTTTTCCTCCAAGAAGAATAGCCTTGACAGACACACTGTCCCTTAGATATTATCCTTATCCTGGGAGTGAGACTCCCTTCCCTTTCCATAAGATTTACTTCTTGGCTACAACTTCATTGAGCTCCTTTTGGTGGCTATTCATTTTGGATCCTTACTTGTGATCCTCGAATATTTCCTTTCTTTGTTTCCACGAACAGGTAAACTCTCACATGTTATACCTTCCTTAAAGTCTCGTTGGGTCTTTTCCCATGCCTTTTGGCTTCCATTTCTATCACCTTTTTTGGCGGATTCCTCGTGATTCGCTTACCATGCTTACACTTTCTTCACTCTTCTTCCATCTGTGTGGATTCTCATACTTGACGAGGTTCTGGCGTACTTTTTGCATTTTCTTCTTGGCTGACTCTATGGGATGTCGTAGCCAAGCTATGGTCTTATACCCTTCTCATCTCTTTCTCATGTTGTGGTGAACTTACTATGTGGATGTCATGAAGTCTTTCATCCATGGCCTTATACCGCTTCGCCATCCTGGCATATTATCTTATGATGCCATGGTGCCTTTCATCCATGGTCTTACTCATCATACATGGTTGTCATAGAGTCTTTCATTTATGGTCTTACACTATATACCTTATACCTTATACCTTGCCACCATGGCATCTTTCATCCATGGTCTTACGCCATATACCTTTACTGTGTACCAGACTGCCATGGCATCTTTCATCCATAGTCTTACGCTGTGTACCGCATACTAGACTGCCATAGCATCTTTCATCTATGATCTTATGCCATATATTGTCGTCATGATGTTACCCCGAAGGACCAGTCGATACCGCCGTCGCGATAAATATCATTCCATAATTTTATTTCCCAAATCCTCCTACCATTACCTCCTTTACACCACCTAACATTGATGCTCAAACACCACAGTGTTCCATTCGCAAGGCCTGGAGCTTCACCTGAGGAAATAACTAATAGGTTCTCTCCCCATTTTCATCCTAATTTCATCTATTCCCTTAAGGTTTACCTACAATCATGCAATGCATGCTCATGCCACCATATCTTATGTTTATGCATACAATGCATACTTAAACAACGTAGACCATAACAGTGGGTTTGGGGTCTGGAACTCACCTAAAACTTCATCGTCTCCATAGCTTAGCCTTTTCAAATGCCAAAGCTTCCATTCTCTTGGTAGTAGTTGTTTGCTGGTTTCTCTGCTTTTCCAGATCCATCCTCATGAAGTATGATCCATGCAGAACCTTCCATGGCTACACATTCTTCAAGCTATCGAAAAAGATGAAGAACAGGAGAAATTGGTCAAGGTCGAGAAGAAAATTATCCATAGGATCCATCTCTCAGTTATTTATAGCCCTTCCCGCACTATTTCCAATCCTATGAGAGCCGCCCATGGCTAATTATTATGTCTCCCACTAAGGAATTGGCTAGTTCCATCATAATCGAACTAGAATGGGATCTTAACCATGTCCAATTTAGTTTTTAGCTTTCTCGTTTCTTCTAATATAGGTCACCAACTTGTTATCTCTTTCAATTTAGTCCCTTAATCATTCTTAATTTTGGGTTATTAGAAATTCAAGTGTTACAACTCTTCCCCCTTAAAAATAAAATTCATCCCTGAAATTTCGCGTCATGCCAAGCTCAGAGGCGGACTTAAGAAACCCTTCTTTATTCTAAACATTATATGGTTCACGTAACCACTCATCCATTATCCTTACTGATTCTCTTAATCTGATTTCCCTTTTTGCACTTTTACTTCTTTTCAGCTTCGCTTGATTAGCGGATTCTTAATACCTAGAGAAATATGAGTATCAGCTCCCTGGCAAAGTCCTAGTCACAACTGCCTGCCTATTAACTCTTCATCCTTATCATTGGAAAATGCTTCTGCAAGTCCTAAATTTGCACATGCTTTAACTTCGCCCATCTTACGGATTTTACTAATGAACCTCAGTTGTCAATACATTGATCAATAATCCTTTCTCCATTCTTCAACTCAGCGGATACCCAAAAATGAGTACCGCTTAACTAGCACTTGTCCTATTATTGGCGAAATATCTCGAAGTTCTTAAGGTTTACACGTGTTTTAGCTTTGCCCATCTTGTGGGTCAATTCTTTCTTTCCACAGGGCAACCAAGCTTGCCCGTCAATCATCCTTTAAAACTACCTTAGTGGAGTGTCAGAGCGACTACTCTGACTCTAAAATCCTACTCCAATGGTAACTGAGGCTTTCTGCCTTACTCAAAAGGGTTGTTACTGCCAGATCCCGAAATTCTATTAAGTGTTGTTAATTCATGAACAAGCTTGAGAAGTGGTGTAAATTCTAAATGACCCAATTTCTAGTCTCCAAAAAATCAATTATTTTTTTAAAAATTTATTCAAAAATTTGGTCAGCTTTCCCATGCAAAACCGTCCAACCATAAGCTTGTAACTCCTATTTTTATTTTGTTTTCTAACCCCATATTTTAAATTTTGAAAAGGTGAAACTCCTAGAGTAATTGTGCTTAATTCTCCCTAACACTCTTGTCCCCCCTCATGAATGCTTTGTTGGGAGTTTACTCTTGGTGACCGTCCACTCCTCCCCCTCGCACTCCATCATTTTTTTTTTGTTTTCACAATAATTTTCTCTCTTTTCTCCTCCTTTTGTTGCCCAAATTAGTTGTTCCTCCTTGTTTCTTTCTTTCATTTTTTCTTAAATTTCCAACTTCAAATCGAGTCACCACTTAACAACTACCATATCACCACCATACGACCACCTAATCACCACCATTCAACCACCTTAGCACCACCACAACATCAAAATTGTATCATTACTCTAGTACCATCATCCAAAAATTAGTTTCTTTATTTGTTTTTCTCCTCTTCTATTTTTATTTCTTTTGATCATCACTTAGAAGATCTTAATACTTCTCCATTGCCGAAATTTTAAAGTTCTTCTTGGAGACTTCTTCAATTTTTGACATATTTATCAATATTTGGGTAACAAGTATCTTCTATTTCTTATTTTAATTTTTATCCATAATCTCATCTATTTTATTTCCTTTTCATGAAAACTAAATCAATTCACTTAATCTTTTCATTAAACTAGATCCTCACACCAAATCAAGTCATCAACTTCAGAAGTGTACATCTTAGATCATCTTGGAATAAAGGAGTAAGTTTTATAAGTTAAGAAGATAGTAGATAATTTTATTTGGGAAATTCTTTTATTGGAGATAAGAGAATTCTAACCTCATGTACGAGTTCTTTAGGTGCGAAACAAAGTTCATATTCTCTTGGATTAGAAGTGATCAAGATTTAGTAGGATTTACAATTCAAATTGCAAAAGGTGGCATTTTATACAAGTTAAATACGTAAGGAATTGATTATAAATTATCGATCTATTATACAAATGAAAGCATAATATTTTTGTTATTTCAAGTGAGTGACTTTGTGGTTATAAGGTAAGTTAGTCTTACTTGAGTTTTTATGATAAGAGGTGATAAATATTGTTATGTATAGAAAATTACTTTCTAATCTCATGTTGTGCAAAAATCATGGCTATTTGATTATCGTGATGACATCGATTACCATGGGTATTTAAACTTATATGTACATGAAAGCATTATTATCATGTTTATTGATTTGCTATGTGATTTATTTGCCACGATGCATTATATGGGGTTGGGACATGTGTAAGGAGAAAGATGTGGCAGTAATAATTTGTAAATTTGTTGGTTTTTCCACAACCTACATGTTTTGGTAGCTTGTCTGCAAATTTGGTGGCTTTGTCCACAAGTATATGTACTGGTAGCTTGCCTGTGAATTTGGTGGCTTAGTCCACATTTATATTGGTGTGTTTTGGATGGATGAGTTCTGGGAAATCCTTTTGGTGTGTAGTGGTGATGGGTAGAATGTTTTAAAAGAAATTGCATAATGGTTTCACCAAAATTTCATTTCGATAATCATGTGCATAAAATTTGTAATTTTGTATATTGTGTGTATGCTTATTGATATTTAATTTGTTATAAAGTTCACACTAAGCTTTTTAGCTGACTCTTTAGTTTTCATAAACTTTTCAGGTGATTTATGAGCGTAGGACTTGGATTCAACATATAGAGGGGTCTCTCGGATGAAATATTATATAAAATGGTTAGTAAACTTTTTGGGTTGTTATTTTGGACATTGGACAGTGGACTATTTATGGGTTGTTTTTACCTATATTTTAGAAACTGCCATGCATGCATGATAGATGAACTTATAAGTGTTTAAATTGTTGTTATCAAATATTTTAATGATTTTATCTAATTTTTAATAAACTTATAAATTAAAGTTGTTGTCTAAGTATTTTTAAAGTCCACTGCAAAATATTTTACCAAAATCATTTTTAACAAACTTATAAATCTAAGATGTTGCAAATTCTTTGTTTTAATGATATAAAACGATAACTCGATATAATAATGAACTTTTCAAATATATATGTTTAAATAAATGTTTTCAAAAACTAAACTATTTAGTATTTAAATTTTAAGTTTTCATAAAAATAACTTTAACATAGTTGATTTTAACAAGTAAAATTTTTTCAACGGATTTAATGTGGCTTCAGAAATTTAGCCATAACATTTAGGCCAGGTTTGGGGGTTATATTTAGTGGTATCAGAGTCGAGTTTAAAACTCAGACTGTGGATTTTAAATCGGGTTTGCATGCATGTTTTAAAGAGTATTTTAAAAAAAATATTACTGTTAAATGTAAAAATCAAGTTTCTGAGGATTCGAGTCTCAGATGTTGATTCCTCTTTAGATGATGTACAAATTGAGATTTAGAATGAAAACTTATGCTATAAAATTCTTGATCATAAGATTTTAAGTATGTTTGAGTAATTAAGAATATCTTTGAAACTAAAGATTTTCATAAAACATTAAGTAGAATGAATAACTGTGGAGTACGAACTCGTGGAGCACGTTGTCGTGCGACTCAGGATGAGTCATCTACTACTCAAGTACCTACACTAGACCTTGGTGTCAATCCTAATGAGAATGATCCTGTTATGGATAATGCGAGTCAGGAGCCTGAAGAATTTGCTAATAAAGAAGTTAATCTTGACCCTGTTGATGGTGCTATATCTCAAGCTCTATTGAGAGTGTTGCAGCAAGTCGTTGGAGCCCAAACTGATACTAGGGGCCACAAATCTGCAACAAAGAGGCTTCGATCTAATGGAGTCGAGCTTTTTAGGGTAGTTGATGGGACGACTCCTACAGTAGCTAAGTATTGGATAGCAGCTACAGAAAGAATTCTAGATGACTTGAATTGTACCCCAGAACAGAAACTTAAAGGTATGGTGTCACTTTTTAGAGATGAAGCCTACTGCTGGTGGCAATTTGTTGTTCGAGGTACCTAAGTTGAGAAGATAACTTGGGAGTATTTTCAAAATACATTTAAGAAGAAGTACATAGGCACGAGATATGTTGAAGCTTGTAGGCTTGAGTTCATCAAGCTAAAATAAGGGGATAAGACAATGTTAGAATACGAGGCAGACTTTCTGAGATTGAGCTGTTATGCACAAGGGATGGTAGCTTTTGAGTAAGATAACTATGTAAGGTTCGAGAATGTGTTGTGATACAATTGGAAAGTCCAGGTTGCTATGCTGTAAGAGAAAGTTTTTGAGACCTTCGTAAAGAAGGTTAAGATTCTGGAAGAGGTAAAATGTGTTGAATGTGAGAGAAGAGATAAGATTAAGACTCTGATTAAAAGAGAATTTGGCTTAGGTGGTTCTAACCCGCGTCTTTTGAAGAGAGCCAAAGATAATATACTACGGCAAAACTCAGTTTTAGTTGGTACTAAAGATAAGACTCAAGAGTGTGCTCACTGTGGAAAACATCATCAAAGGGAATGTTGGAGAAAATTAGGAGCATGTTTGAGATGTGGATCTTTGGAGAATCAAATTAAGGACTATCCACATATGGTAGAACAAAGGCAAGCACCGTAACCAAAATAGAATCATAATCAAAGGGGAAAAGGTAACAACAGGACTGGTAATATGGGATAGAGAGCATTTGGTCATGGTACAAATTAGACAGAAGTAAGACAGCCTACTTTGGTTTATGCAGTGAGGCGTAGAAAGGACCGGGATGCAGCTAATGTCATCGTAGGTACTTTTACAATTAATCATGTATAGTACATTTCCTTGATAGATATAGGTTCTACTCATTCATATGTTGCTTGCCCTGTGCATGATAAATTGGGAATTATGATAGAAGATACTGTTAGTGATGTTTCTATGGTTAGTCCTCTAAGGCAATTTGTCATGGTGAATAAAATTTATAGACGATGTCCACTAGAAGTTCAAGGTGAAACGTTTCCAGTCGATTTGATGGAATTACCATTTAATACATTTGATTTAATCTTAGGAATGGACTAATTGGTTGAACACCAAGTCAGTTTAAATTATGCTTCAAATAGAGTTTCACTGAAGACAACTAGTGGAAAGGAAATTGTGTTTGTGGGGGAGCGTAGAGATTACTTGTCAAATGTAATCTCCACTATTGTTGCTGAGAGAATGGTTAGAAAAGGATGTTAGGCATATCTAGCTTATGTTCTAGATATCGGTGTTAGTAACTCTGCTTTGATCAACGTCCGCACTATAAATGAGTTTCCAAACATTTTTCCAGAAGAATTGCATGGGTTACCTCCTGATCGTAAAGTTGAATTTGGAATTGAACTATTGTCTTGTAACAGCCCGTTTTTCTATAATGTCAAAAATAATGGTTTCGAGACCACAAATCCGACAAGCGAGCCCATAAATATTATTATTTAATATTTACGAGTCAATTATAGTATTAAAATAAATTTCAAATTGGCAATTTATGCTATTTGAACGAATAATTAGGTTCAAGTGGTATGACCCTAAAGTTAAGTGGTTTTAGAAAATAAGGTATTAGGACCTCATTTCGATAAACTAAGCCAGACATATTTTATTAAATATTCATGGAGTGTTATTAAGGTTGTATTAATGTTTCATTAAGAAATTTTAATGTTTAGATAGTTAATTAATTGAAAAAGACTAAATTGTAAAAGTTGAAAAAGTTGAATTCTATTAGTTAAATGGATCAATTAGCTTTGAAAAGGTGAATTAATGGACTTGAATGCTAATTATACCATATTTAAAGTGAGTGGATAATCATGGATGGGTTGCATGGTAAATTTTGTGAATTTTAAAGGTTATATTAGTAATTAAATAATTAAAACTAAAATAATCTAACCTAAATGATCATCTTCTTCATTCTTTATTTTTGTTTCAACCGAATAGCTATGGTTAAAGGAGGAAAACCATTCGGCCAAATTAGTTTTGGGTGCATGGTATTTGTTTTGATCCCGTTTTTAATGATTTTTTATGTTTTTAGGCTCGTACTAGCTTAATCTAGCTAACCCAGCGGTCAGTTTGTTAAATTGTTAAATTTTGGAATTTTACCATGGATGAAATTGAAGTGTTCTTGAATTTTTATGATAGATTATTAAGCTTTATTGTTAAATATAAGTATATTGTTAAGTAATTTTTTATGATTTTTAAGTTTAGGGACTAATTTATGAAAATAGTAAAATTCAAGGAAAATATTGTAAATTGTGGATAAATATAGGCTATTATAAGATTGGGTAAAAATCGACTAGCATGATTTATGATTAAAAATGATGAAATTGTAAGTTTCGGGTTTAGGGACTAAATTGCAAAAAGGGTAAAATTTAAGGGTAATTTTGTAAACTTTCATTACGGGTTATAAGCTAAATTAATTATTTGAAATGCTAGAATAGGATTAATTGAATAAAAATAGTTAATTTATATGTTTTGGGCTTAAGGACTAAATTGTATAAAAGTAAATTATTGGGGGAAATTTTGTAAAATGTCAAACAGGACTTAATTGCATATAATGAATTGATTTTTCTATTAGAAATACTGAATTGAATGGAATTATTATTTTAGATCTAGAACAAGTGGAAAATCAAGGAGAAGTGAAAATTACCAAATACCCGATGTACTTAGTCATTGTTGCAAATTAGTCAGGTAAGTTCGTATGAAGTATAATCATTATAATGTTAATTAAATTAAATGTTACTATGTTGTTTTTAATGTAAATGAATCAATATATATGTGAATGTATCCACATTATGACGAATTGACGTATATCGAGTCTCGGTTCAACCTTAAGAATTCTTAGGATACAAATGACATGTCATTAGGGATTTCATGTTTCGGGTGTTGGTCTTGAATGTCCTACCGATGGCTGAGGTCCTGCATTTGTTGTGGATTCTCCACAGCTCGTGTGAGTAGGCCCATTTCACAGCTCATGTGAGTAATGATGTAAAGGAAAGGTTACAGTTATATGTAAAGGCACACTTCATGTGAGCTTTCCTGAGTATTTGATGAAATTCTAGAGGGTTCAACGAGTAAGAAAAGGAATGGAACAGTAAGTGACTTAATTGAAAGATTCATGACTATATGAAAGGGTTTAAAGCTTATGTAATATATCTTAAGAAATTCTACTCATGATGTAAATGAGTTTATATATGTTACTGATGAACCTATTAACATGTGAGTTTAATGATGCTTGAATAGGCTTGCACTAAACTTATGGTATTGGAAATGGTAAGTATGCAAATGAAATGAATCATGATCTTATGGTAGCGAAGATGAATTAAATGTTATGTTTATACATGGTTGATCTCATATGTATCATGAACGAGTTTGATGGTGTTGCATAGGCTTTTACTAAGCTTACATCATTGGTAAGGTTTGTACTTGTTCTATAAATTTCATTATTGAAAAGGTAGGTTATGTTTTAAGTTTATACGAGCTTACTAAGCATTCATTGGTTACGCAACTATTTTCCTTTGTTTTATAGATTATCGGAAGCTCGATTGGCTCGTCGGAGACCTATCACACTATCCAGTAGACAATTTGGTAGTTTTTTTGAGTAATTTGGATAAGGTTTATAATGCAATGTATAAGGTGATTTGTAATGGTATTATGGTGCATGTGTTAATGGTGTTTTGGCATGTATAATCTTTGAAAAGCTATGTTGGTTTGGTACACTTTGATGCATTACCAAGTTATGTGATTTTGGTTACTTTAAAGTGCTTGTTGATATAGTTCTCTTACCATGTTAATGATGGTTAGAAAATGGTTACTTGTGACATGTTTTAGTTCATATTTGAAGTAGGTTAGTATGTATGGAAATGGCAATATTAACATGTATAAAATGTTTGAAATGGTATTTGGTGAAAGTGTAAATGGCAATTTGGTAAGTTTGAGCCTTGACGTTTATGTTTGGTTGATGGATTTATAATGCTTGTTAAGTTAAGTTGCTTTGATCACTTTTAGGTAAATGATGTGCATGGTCTCTTGGTATGAGATGTTGGCTTGGTAATAGTCATTTATGTTGTGATTAACTACATAAGGGAATTAGGTCTTTATGCATGGAATTAGGTAATGTTAACATGTTATCGTAAATGGCATATTGGTTAGATAATTAAGTTGATTGAATTGGCATGATGATGTGTGTTTGGATGATGCTTTAGTACCTTGAAAGTGTGCACAATGGATTTAAAGTTTATGCATGATTTGGTTAGGAAATGGCTTGATTTTAGGTGAATTTTTTAGTTCATGCGACTTGAGACACGGGTGTATGACTCAGCCATGTGAGACACACGGCCGTGTGACCCTACTCAGAGAGTTACACCGGTGAGGACACGGCCGAGTGTCCCTAGTTCGAAGGTTACACTGCCTGAGACACGGGCGTGTTTCTTAGCCATATAAGGCACACGGCTTGGCCGCACGACCGTGTGACCCCTATTTCCAAATTTTTGTGACTTTTTCCTAAACTTTCCAAATTGTTACAAATTGGTCCCGAATTGCTTCTAAGTTATTTTTAGGACCTCGAGGGCTCAATTTACGGATTGTATGCATGTTTATGAATGGTTTATGATATGATTAAATTATTAAATGATATAAAGTTTAGATGTTTTTGATTGTACGGTAATATTTTATAACCCTATTTCGACAATGAAAATAGATTATGGGTGTTACATGTCTGATAAAACTCCAATGTCCATTGCTCCCTATCACATGACACCAAAAGAGCTTAAAGAACTTAAGATTTAGCTTCAAGAGCTTCTGGATCGTGGGTTGATTCGACCAAGTGTTTCGCCATGAGGTGCACCGATTTTGTTTGTCAAGAAGAATGATGGTTCTATAAGGATATGTATTAATTATAGACAATTAAATAATTTGACTGTCAAGAATAAGTACCCACTGCCTAGAAAGGATGATTTGTTTGATCAATTTCGAGGAGCGAAGGTGTTCTACAAGATTGATTTAAGGTAGGGCTACTATCAACTCAAAGTAAAGGAATTGTATGTGCCCAAGACTGCGTTTAGGACTCGGTATGGTCATAATGAGTTCTTAGTAATGCCTTTTGGTTTTACGAATGCTCTGGCTACATTCATGGATGTGATGAATTGAGGTTTCCAACCATATCTCGATCAGTTTGTCATTGTCTTTATCAACAATATTTTAATCTACTCCAAGACTGAGTCTAAACATGACGAGCATTTGAGGGTTGTACTACAAATTCTTTAAGAGAAGAAACTCTTTGCTAAATTTAGCAAATGTAAGTTCTAGCTTAAGGAGGTTATCTTTCTGGGTCATGTTGTGGCTGGTGAAAGTATTCGTGTGGATCCTAAGAACATTGAAGCTATTGTGGAGTGGAAACAGTCTAAGAATGTGTCTGAGATTCAAAGTTTTCTTGGTTTGGCTGGCTATTATAGGAGATTCGTTGAGAGGTTTTCTTTGATTGCTGCTCATTTAACGAAATTGTTAAGGAAGAATGCTTCATTGAAATATACTGATGATCAGCAAGCCAATTTTGAAAAACTTAAGACTGTGTTGATTCAGCCTGAGTCTAGAAAGGATTATGCGGTTTACAATGATGCGTCACATACTGGTCTTGGATATGTGTTGATGCAAGAAGGAAAGGTGGTAGATTATGCTTCAAGATAGTTCAAGTCACAGAGTGTAATTATCCAACTCATGACTTGGAGCTAGCAGCTGAGATTTTGTGCTCAAGATTTGGAGACATTATCTCTACAGTGAGAAGTGTATTATTTACACAGATCATAAGAGTCTTAAGTATCTACTCACTCAAAAAGATTTAAACTTAAGGCAATGTAGGTGGATTGAACTGCTCAAGGATTACGATTGTACCATTGAGTACCATCCTAGTAGGCTAATGTGGTAGCCGATGCATTGAGTCAAAAGGAGATGACTGAACTTAGAGCTATGTTCGCAAGATTGAGTTTGTTCGAAGATGGTGGTATTTTGGTAGAATTGCAAGTGAAGCCCATATTGATTGGTGGAACTAAAGAAAAGCAGCCTTTGGATATTTCTTTTCCACCTTACTTCAAACAAGTTGAGGATGGTTCAACAACTAATTTTAGGTTTAACTCTGATGGAGTTCTTTGCTTTAAAGGAATATATTATGTACTGAATGATAAGGAGTTGAGACAATCTATTCTCCGAGAAGCTCATAATAATTCTTATGCTATGTATCCTAGAAGAAATAAGATGTATCATTATTTGAGACAGTTGTATTGGTGGTCGAGTATGAAGCGTGAGGTGACTAAATTTGTTGATAAGTGTTTGACTTGTCAACAAGTGAATGCTAAACATCAACTTCCTTTTGGTCTGTTATAGCACATTAAGATTCCATAGTGGAAGTGGGAACGTATCACTATGGATTTTGTTAGTGGGCTGACATTGACTCCAACTAAGAAAGACTCTGTGTGGGTGATTGTGGATAGGTTCACTAAGTCGGCCCATTTTCTACCAGTATGTACTGATTATTCTCTTCAGAAGCTTGAAAAGTTGTATATTTTTAAGATCCTATGATTACACGACGTACTTGTATTAATTATTTCAGATCGAGATCTTCGGTTTACATATCAATTCTGGAAGAAATTGCATAAAGCTCTTGGTACTCGTTTAGAGTTCAGCACTGCTTATCATTTGCAATCTGATGGGCAATTTGAGCGAGTTATTTAGATTCTTGAGGATATGTTGAGAAGTTGTGTCATCGATTTTTAAGGAAGTTGGGAGGATTATCTACTATTGGCTGAGTTCGCAGATAACAATAGTTTTCAATTAAGCATTCATATGGCTCATTATGAAGATTTGTATGGTCGTAAGTGGTGAACTCCATTGTATTGGGCTGAGTTGGATGAAAGAAAAATTTTGGGACCTAAGCTGGTTCAAGAGACTAATTGTTTAGTTAAGCTGATACAAGAAAGATTACAATCGGCTTCTGACAGGTAGAAATCATATGCCAATCTTAAAAGGAAGGATATTGAGTATTGTGTAGGGGATCAAGTCTTTTTAAATGTGTCTCCATGGAGAAAGGTGTCGAGGTTTGGATGAAAAGGAATATTGAGTCCAATGTTTATTGGGCCATATTGAATTCTGAAAAGTGTTGCAGTTGAAGTTACCACCAGATTTGGGTCATATCCACAATCTTTTTCATGTCTCTATGTTAAGAAAGTACCATTCAGATCCATCTCATGTGTTTAATGTAGAAGAAATTGAAGTTAGACCGGATTTGTCTTTTAAGGAGGAACAGATGAAAATTTTAGATTGTGATATTAAAGTTCTGAGGAAAAAGAAAATTCCCTTGGTCAAGGTTCTGTAGCGGAATCATTATTCTGAGGAAGCCACGTGGGATCTAGAAGATTCTTTCTGGTAATAATATCCTCATCTTTTTGAACTGGGTAAATTTTGAGGACAAAATTTATTTTAAGAGGAGTAGAGTTGTCACATCCCAAAATTATATTAAGTGTTGTTAATTCATGAACAAGCTTGAGAAGTGGTGTAGTGGTTAAGTTATTTAAGTAACTCCTAAATGACCCAAGTTTTAGTCTCCATAACATCAATTTTTTTAAATTCATGCAAAAATTTGGTATGCTTTCCCATGCAAAACCATCCAACCATAAGCTTGTAACTCCTATTTTTATTTTTTTTTCTAACCCTATATTTTACATTTTGAAAAGGTGAAACTCTTAAAATAATTGTGCTTAATTCTCCCTAACACTTTTGTCCCCCTTCATGAATGCTTTGCTGGGAGTTTACTCTTAGTGACCGTCCACTCCTCCCCCTCTCACTCTTTCATTTATTTTGTTTTCACAATAATGTTCTCTCTCTTCTCTTCCTTCTGCCGCCCAAATTGGTTATTCCTCCTTGTTTCTTTCTTTCATTTTTGCTTAATTTTCAAATTTCAATTCGAATCACCACCATACAACCACCTAATCACTACCATTCAACCACCTTAGCACCACCACACCACCACCACATCAAAATCGTATCATCACTCTAGTACCATCATCCAAAATTTGATTTCTTTATTTTTTTTCTCTTCTTTTTCTATTTCCTTTCATTGTCACTTAGAAGATCTTAATACTTCTCCATTGCCGAAACATTAAAGTTCCTCTTGAAGACTACTTCAACTTTTGACGTATTTGTCAATATTTGGGTAACAAGTATCTTTTATTTCTTCTTTTAATTTTTATTTATAATCTTATCTATTTTATTTCCTTTTCATGAAAACTAATTCTATTCACTCAATCTTTTCATTAAACTAGATCCTCACACCAACTCAAGTCATCAACTTTAGAAGTGTTCATCTTGGAATAAAGGAGTAAGTTTTATAAGTTAGTAGATGATTTTATTTGGGAAATTCTTTTATTGGAGATAACAGAATTCTAACCTCATGTACGGTTTCTTTAGGTGCGAATCAAAGTTCAAATTTCCTTGGATTGGAAGTGATCAAGATTTAGTAGGATTTACGATTCAAATTGCAAAAGGTGTGCATTTTATACAAGTTAAATACGTAAGGAACTGACTATAAATTATCGATCTATTATACAAATGAAAGCATAATATTTTGTTATTTCAAGTGAGTGACTTTGTGGTTATAAGGTAGTTTAGTCTTACTTGAGTTTTTATGATAAGATGTGATAAATATTGTTATGTATTGAAAAACACTTTCTAATCTCATGTTGTGCAAAAATCATGGTTATTTGATTATCATGATAACATGGATTACCATGGGTATTGAAACTTATATGTACATGAAAGCATTATTATCATGTTTACTTATTTGCTATGTGATTTGTTTGCCATGATGCATTACATGGGGTTGAGACATGTGTAAGGAATAAGATGTGGTAGTAATAATTTGCAAATTTGGTGGTTTATCCACAACCTGCATGTTTTGGCAGCTTGCCTACGAATTTGGTGGCTTTGTCCACAACTATATGTACTGGTAGCTTGTCTGGGAATTTGGTGGCTTCGTCCACATATATATTGGTGTGTTTTGGATGGATGAGTTCTGGGAACTCCTTTTGGTGTGTAGCGGTGATGGGTAGAATGTTTTAAAAGAAATTGCATAATGGTTTCATCAAAATTGCATTGCCATAATCATGTGCATAAAAGTTGTAATTTTGTATATTGTGTATATGTTTATTGATATTTAATTTGTTATAAAGTTCACACTGAGCTTTTTAGCTTACTCTTTAGTTTTCATAAACTTTTTAGATGATTCACGAGTGTAGGACTTGGATTCAGCATATGGAGGGGTCTCTCAAATGAAATATTAAATAAAATGGTTAATAAACTTTTTGGGTTGTTATTTTGGACATTGGATAATGGACTTTTTACTTATATTTTATAAACTACCACACATGCATGATAGATGAACTTATAAGTGTTTTAAATTGTTGTTATAAAATATTTTGATAATTTTATCTCATTTTTAATAAACTTATAAATTTAAGTTGTTTTCTAAGTATTTTCAAAGTCTGCTGCAAAATATTTTATCCAAATCATTTTTAAGAAATAATTAAAATTGATGTTGCAAATTCTTCGTTTTAATGATATAAGACGATAACTCAATAATAATGAACTTTTCAAATATATATGTTTTAATATATGTTTTCAAAAACTAAATTATTTATTTTTTATGTTTTATGTTTTCACAAAAATAACTTTAACATAGTTGCTTTTAACAAGTAAAAGTTTTTCTCCTAATTACTCCTTAATGGAGTTTCATTTCCCTTGCTATTCCATCATTTAAAATTTTCCAAAACTAATTTACTTCACCACTACTTTTCCTGATTTAAAAGCCTATTACTATATGGGGGTTTGCCTATTGCCTCGGGAAATCCGTTTTCCCTACCTTACTCGTTGTCTCGGCATGAATTGAGGGAAATGTCAACCATGCACTTCCATTGGCTATTTTATCCTCTTCTCAAGGAGAAGTTCTACCTTTGGGAAATATATACTAACTTTACTGCTAATCAGCCCAGAACGTGGAGAGAGCCCTTTTCAAGAACTAGAGAGGGTTTTCCCTTTCATCTAGTTTGTTATGGCTCCTACTATAACATGGTGGGGAAATCATGTCTGTCCCAATTGCCTCCCCATCTCGGAGGTTCAAATGCAAGCCTTGGCTTGCAAATAAGATAGGGGTGAGCACTGCAACCTGTCGTGGAAGTGCAGCTGCAATATGGGGACTTACCCAACCTCGACAAACACCAACCCTGCCATCCACACATAGCTTCCTCCATATCATTCTCACTCAAATCCCCGAGCAAGTCTGACACAAGGACTCTTTTCCCTAGGCTTCAAACTCATGGCCAAGTATATATCTGCCACCATGGGCTTTCCAATGCAAACTCTACGCTCATTCCGTAAAGTTGCTAATGCCATCTTTGGGTTCAACATCCCCAAGGATTAGCGGGGTCATTCCTACTTCTTCCTAAAGATCAGCCAAGAAGCAGAATACCATTGACGCGGCTGCCTACTTGGCGACTAATAAGGCTATACCTCTTTTGTATTCTTTATCTAATAAAATTTTCTTTCTCAATCAGTTGTACTTTCAATGTATGCACTTACTTTTCCGTTCTCTACATTTATCTACTCGCGACTGCCTACTTGGCGACTAATAAGGCTATACCTCTTTTGTGTTCTTTATCTACTAAATTTTTCTTTCTCTATCAATTGTACTTTCAATCTATGTACTTACTTTTCCTTTCTCTAAATTTATCTACTCGCATTTTCCTACTTATAGTTTCCTTGTATTCTTTTTAGCATGCATCTACTGGAATTTCCACTACCACAATTTCTCAATCATACTTTCTATGCATAATTTCTATATTCACTTATTGGTACTTACCTTTCAATTCGCCAATCTAGGAACATACATCCACATATCGCATATATTTTCCTAACCATTCTGAGGACTTGAGGGACTTACCAGTTCGATCGCCATGCATGCGAGGTTACTTCCTTCCAATCTTATAGGTCAAAAGATTGGCTAAACATATGGCTCTAATACCAATCAAATTGTAACACCCCATGCTTGACCTGTCCACCAAATCTGGGTATGGGACGTCACAAATGGACCTATACTTAGTTTGGCTAACTTAATTGCTACAAAATATTCTCAAATAAAATATTTTAAAAAATCAATAATAATTATAATTCCTACAACTAAGGCCTTAAGTCGTTGAATGCTTAATTCTTTAATTCATTTCTATTTCAAATCAGACTATTTGCTTACATTTCAACTCTTAAAATCTAGCTAAGGAATGTTTGTCCTAAAAATCCAGATTCTAAGTATACTTTTTGGCTTCGTTGTTATTGATCCTGTGGAGAAGCCTCCAATGGTACCTATTTCCCATGAGCATGACTTGATCTAACAGCAATCCTCGATCTCGACATTGTCTGGCCTGGCCCCTCCTCGAAGTCCTCGATTCCTCGCTTGTCTGGCAAACATCATACAAACTCCTGTAAGTTCAAATGAACTTAGTGAGTTCCTCTTCTGTACATATATTTAAACTTTACCATATGAGGGTAAACAATGTAAAATAATTTAAACATAAATACTCCCTGCTCATTTATGGTGAGTGTTCTATTTCAGGGTGGCAAACCCCACCCGATCCTCCGAGCTACTAGGCTTGCTATAAGTCTTTCCTCTGGTCAGACTCTCTACTTGATAGTGATCCAGAAACCTCGTCATATGTAATAGCCGATTCTAGGCCTAGTCGGAACAGTGGTTTCGGAACCACAAATCCGACGAGGGAAAATATGATTATTATTATATTTT
>CM025146.1:8971224-8984912 GCA_013467495.1 Gossypium gossypioides
CATATGTGTATATATATATTATTATCTTATTAATGAAATAAAAAGAAATTAAAACTTTTTTATGGCTGTTAAAATATTTACAGAAAACACGACCAATTTATTAAAAACAAATCAATTAATTATCTTTACTAGAGAATAAATTGAAAAGAAAACAAAAAATTAACATTTAGATCAAAATTGACCCTTTATTCAGCAAATTAAAATTTTATTTGTCCACTTAGGAATTTTTTTTCTTAGAAAATTATTTTAAAATCAATTCACAGGAAATAATGGAGGGTCACAAGCGGTCCCGGTTAAATCCTAACCTCCTAAACAGAATTTCTTTTAACATAATAATCTAGAAAATATTGCCTAAGTTGGTTATTTGAAAAGAAATTTGAAGATTTTAAGAATTCGATCAAATGAGGGAGATTTTATTTCGTTTAACTATTTCGCCCCAGTAATGTTTCAAGTGTTGACCATTAACTTTGAACTTACCTATCTTACCATCATGAAGTTTTACCACCCCGTATGGAAAGACTTGATGAATAGTAAATGGACTGGACCAACGAGATTTTAACTTACCTGAAAAAAACATTAATTTGGATTTGAACAACAAAACTTGTTGACGTGTTTCAAACTCTCGGAATCGGATGTGCTTGTTATGCAATTTTTTTATTCTCTCTTTAAATAGCTTGGCTTTCACATATGAAAACATCCAAAATTCTTCTATTTCATTGAGCTGAAGCATTCATTTCTCTTCAGCAAGCTCGAGATCCAAGTTGAGCTACTTAAGAGCCCAATAAGCTTTATGCTCTAACTCCAAGGGCAAATGACAGGTTTCCCAAAAATTAACCGATAGGAAGACATCCCTAAAGGTGCTTTAAATGTTGTCTAGTAAGCCCATAAAGCATCATCCAATTTTTTGGACAAATCTCGTCGGTTTGGACAGACTACCTTTTATCTTTTTATTCACCAATACAACTTGCCCATTTGTCTGTGGATGGTAAGTTGTGGCGGTCTTATGCTTCACTCCATATTTCTTAAGTAAACATTTCAACCAATTGTTCACGAAGTGCGACCCGTCATCACTGATGATAGCCCTTGGAATTCCAAACCTTGTGAACACATGTTTCTGTAAAAACCACATCACTACCTTATCATCGTTTGTTGGATATGCCTCAGCCTTGACCCATTTAGACACATAATCTACTACAACTAGAATGTACCTATTACCAAATGAATGAGGAAAATAACTAAGAAAGTCAATACCCCAAACATCAAACAATTCTACCTCAACAATATTCGTCCATGGTATCTCATTTATGTTTGATATTTTTTTGACCCTTTGGCATCGACCACAGCTCTGTACGTAAGCATATGTGTCTTTGAATAAGGGCGACGAAAAGAATCTAGCTTGCAACACCTTTACTACAGTACGTGATCCTCTTAAGTGTCCCCCACTTGGAGATGAATGACAATGGTATAAAATATCATTTACCTCATTTTCTGCCACACATCTCATGATCATTTGATCTGCACACTGCTTGAATAGGTATGGCATCTCCCAAAAGTAGTACTTCACATCATGAAGGAACTTTTACCTCTGCTAGTATGACTTATCAAGCGGCATCACACCACAAACTAAATAGTTAGCATAATTAGCAAACCAACGGGTATTATGAACGTGATTTACCTTAAGTAAGTGTTGGTCCGAAAATTTCTTGTTAATCGGAACAAGAGAAGAAGTCTCTTTTTGTTGCTCCAATCTGGATAAGTGATCTGCTACTTGGTTTTCTACCCCTTTTCGATCTTGAATTTCAAGATCGAGCTCTTGAAGTAAAAGTACCCACTGGATCAATCTCGGCTTGGCATCTTTTTTTGCAAGTAAATACTTGATTTCTGAATGATCTATGAAAACAGACACCTTGGTACCTACA
This sequence comes from Gossypium gossypioides, assembly GCA_013467495.1. Taxonomy (NCBI): domain Eukaryota; kingdom Viridiplantae; phylum Streptophyta; class Magnoliopsida; order Malvales; family Malvaceae; genus Gossypium; species Gossypium gossypioides. Next base: position 8,973,144 of record CM025146.1, read on the forward strand.
ACATAAGATCAAAACTTGTCAAAACGAAAAACAATGGTAAGTAACTCTATTTCTGTTACCGTATAATTCATTTGTGCTCTTATCAAAGCCTGACTTGCATAGTAGATGGTATGAAAAACCTTATTCCTTCGTTGACCAATTACAACTCCTATCGCGAAGTCACTTACGTCACACATTAATTTGCATTCTTCAGATCATCAAAAGCCTTTAAGCATTCTTCATCAAAGTTGAATATTTTTTCCCTCTCCAATAATTTGCATAACAGTTTAGCCATTTTGGAGAAGTCTTTGATGAACCTCCGATAAAATCTAGCATGTCACAAAAAGCTTCGAACACCCTTAACAAATGTCGAGGGTTGGAGGTTTTCAATGGCATCTACTTTTTCTTTATCTAATTCATTCCCTTGTCTCATTATCCGGTGTCCCAAAACAATACCTTCTCATACCATGAAATGACACTTTTTCCAATTGAGCACAAAGTTTGTTTCTTCACACTGTCTTAGTACCTTAGCCAGATTATCTAAGCAATCATCGTAAGTATCTGTAAACACTAAAAAATCGCCCATAAAAACTTCCAAAAACTTTTCAACCATGTTAGTAAAAATTGCTATCATACAAATTTGAAATGTAGCAGGTGCATTACATAAACCAAAAGGCATAGGTCTAAAGGCAAACATACCATACGGACATGTGAATGTCATTTTATGTTGATCCTTCGGAGCTACTATGATCCTTCTGTATCAAGAGTATTCGTCTATAAAACAATAATAGTCTCGCCCCACAAGTCTATCTAGCATTTGGTCCAAGAACGACAAAGGAAAGTGGTATTTCCGAGTCACCTTGTTCAATTTTTGGTAATTTATAAAAATTCTCCAACCCGTAATCATTTTGGTTGGTATCAACTCATTTTTATTTTCCACAAATGTAATGCCTCTTTTCTTTGGCACGCACTGGACTGAACTTACCCATGAATTGTTTGAGATGGGATAAATTAGACCTACATCTAACCACTTAATAATTTATTTCTTTACCACATCCTTCATAGTTGGGTTCAGTCTTCGTTGTCCATCAATTGTTCCTTTCTCCCCATACTCTAAGATGATCTTATGCATGCACACGGATGAACTAATACCACGGATATCAGTTATGGTCCATTCGATAACCCTCTTAAATTGCTTTAGCACTCTAATAAGTTTTTCTTCCTATTCTTTAGTTAGCTCGGCTAAAATAATCATAGGAAAAGTAGAAGTGTAACCTAAATAAACATATTTCAGATGTGAAGGAAGTACCTTAATTTCTAATTAAGGTGGCTTTTTGATCGAAGCTTTTGGTTGGACATGCTCCCGGTTTGCCAATTCCAAAGATTCGAAATGGGATTTAGTAATAAACCCCTTTATATTAGCTTCTAGTAAAGCTAAGTATTCATCTCCTTCCTCATCAATAGGAGGGTCTGACATTAAGTCTTGTTCCAATAGGTCCTCAATAGGATTGAGTTCCGATTCTACGGCTAACGCCTCTAATTCGGTTACTGCAGAACATTCATCAATTGTATTAGGAAATCATATAGACTTAAATGCATTAAATGTTACCTGATCATCCTGAACATGCATGGTAAGCTCGCCCTTCTGCACATCAATGAGGATCCTTTCGGTTTCTAAGAAAAGGCCTTCCTAAGATGATTAGCACTTCTTTATTTAATTCAAAATCTAAGACAATAAAATCAGCATGAAAAATAAATTTATCTACACGTGCCAATACATCCTCGATTTTTCCTTTCAGATGTGCTAAGGATCTGTCTGCCAGTTGAAGCGTAATCGTAGTTGCTTTAACTTTACCTACCCCCAATTTTTTAAAAACAGACATGGGCATCAAGTTGATGCTCGTTCCTAGATCAAACATTGCCTTACCATAATAAGATGCCCCCATGTTGCAGGGTACGGTAAAATATCTTGGGTCCTTCATTTTTTGGGGTAGTTTGTCTTGCAAGAATACACTGCTCTCCTTTTGTAACGATTCGTTTTCAGTGAAATCAGAAAAGTGGTTTCGGGACCACAAATTTGACTAGTAAATTTTTATTTTATTGTTATTTTAATTTTTATGGAAGTATATTAAGGTCATGTTAACATTTTGTTAAGAAATTTTGATGTTTACATGATTAATTAGGTGAAAAAGACTAAATCGTAAAAAGTGTAAAAGTAGAGTTCCATTAGTTAAAAGGGTCGAAGAGCTATGAAACTTTAAAGTGAATGGACTTATATGGTACTTAGATCATTTGAATAGTTAGTGGATATTCGTGGAAAGTTTTTTATTGAAATTATTAAAGTTTTTAAAGGTTAAAATGGTAATTAGGTAATTAATGTTAAAAGAAAAGAAAATAAAATGGTATCATCTTCTTTAGTTTTGTTCTTCACAGAAATTAGGGATAGGAAACCCCATTTTTAAATTTTGAAGGTTCGGTTAATCTCCTTTGCTTGCATGGGCTATGAATGTTCTTGAATGATTTTTTATGTTAAATGATAGATTATGAACCTTTGTTGAAAAATAAACAAGTTTTGTTAAGTGATTTTTGATGAATTTTAGAATTAGGGATTAAATTGTTAAAGGTATAAATTATAGGGTTTTATTGTGAAAAGGTGATAAATATGAGTAGTTTCAAGGTTCCTTGCATGTTTGGTTAACATGGAATTTGATAGAAATTGTTAGATTTTAAGTGATAATTTGACATCCATCTCACATCGTATTATCACAATATAAAAGATCGAATTTAAATGATAATTTGGCACTTGAGGCTATGAAACATAAAAGTGGGCTCTACCACCACACATCGAATACACGGATCTCCAACACACCAATTGACTCATAGAGTTAAACATATCTCAAAAAGTGAAGCATAAAACTAACACTCTCCAACACACCAAATATGTCCCATATCTCTCCAACCTGTACTAGGGCCTCAATGCCCAAAAAAAATACATATAGGTGAGTACTCACAATCCTATGGCATGCCAGCTATATCCAACGATTTCAAGAGTTCACAGGGCCAAAATATCCACAATTACACATTTTTAATTAATGATTTAATGTGCATCATCTATGTTCATATTCATCAATTTATATCACAACTTGTACACAATTCATGCTTATCGGATTCACATTTACTTGCACTTTAAGTGCCACAATAATGCTTATTGAGCCATCACATAACTGACCACATATGTGTGCATTAAATAGTACATCATATATCACATACAAGTATTCTCACATATTAACTATCATAATAATATCACATTTCACAATTCAACACATATATATACTTACCGAAATTTTGCTCACTTTCACTACATGTTTGCATTATTAGAATATCATTATCACTTTCATTTGGCATGTATATCATGCCCACAACACAATTCAAAATAGTCATCACACTTGTCTCATATCACAATATTGCATCATAATAATCAATCTACAATTATTCACAGAATCACATAATTTTCCAAAATAAAAAAATGGAAATAGAAAGCTTATACTCGAAACTTAGGATAGGGTATTAGGCTATTCCTAAGCTCCCAATTAAAATAATGAAACATGTTTACAAGTAGTGATTCCAAACACTCACGGGTCATGCTTCCGCCTAATTACCAAAAGCTTAAACTAGTTTTTCCTTGCTTTTATCTTTACTCGTTGAGGGTCTTAATGATTCCGAAGCTTTAACAAGGTAAATCACACAACAAGACAATCACAAACCAGCCAACGAATCACTTCAAAAAATCAAAACACAAGCCTAAGCTAAATTCTCATATAACTGAAACCTTCGACATAGCAAACTTGAATTTCATTTAACTCTGTCTATACTAAATCTTTTTGCCTAAAACTAATTCCCTCCATATAATTATTCACTTATGATTGATTCTCAACCTTTAAACTACTAAAAACTACCCAATTCATGGTATCAAAATTTTCAACATGTTTATGGCAATTTTCACAAAAATTCATAAAAACATTGGAAATATTCAACGGAACTTTAAAGTAAGTTTAGAAACCTTCTAATCATGTCAAAACTAATTGAAAAAAACTTTAAAACCACATTTTTACCCAAAATCCCAAAATCCCAAAATCCACCATTAACAACCCAAATTTCAACTTTTATTTAAAACATGCGATTTAACGACTAAAACCTCAATTTAAAGGATCAAATAACATAAAACACTAATGAGGAATTGAATCGTTATCTTAGTTTATGAAAAACTGAATGTTTGATCAAAAATCCAAAAAAACCAAAAATTCAACAATGGAGAAATCTATTATGTTCTTGTATGTTTTTCTTGAAATATTATAGAGATTTATGGCTTGGGGAATGATGGAAATCTAAGGAATTAAGTTTGGGAATCAACATTGAATGAGGAGCTTTGGAATGCAATGGACGACAAAACAAAAATATGGAAAAAAGACTATTGTGGGTTTTATAAATATGGAGGGGAAATAGGGTGAAAATTTAAATTTGGTTTAATTGTCTTTTAAAAACTCATAATTTAGACCATTTTACAAATCAGTCCTTATTTCAAAATTAAAAGTCTTCTGAACATAATATTCATAATTTGTTTAAATTTTCAAAAAGCCATAGACGAAAATAATTTTGGGTCACCACAATTCAAAATTTTTGAACCCATTTTGAGCCAAAATTCCTAATTTACCCTCAAAACTTCTAGGCCCAATTTTAGGGTGTGACATCACTGGTTGTCTAATGTTTAACTAATAATAAATGATATTATGTGGTCGGATCGTAATACGGAAAGATAGCTTATATTAGTAAACAAACTTAAAAATGTCCTTAGTCTTATCATAAATGAGCAAACTGATTGAAAGACTAATATGTCGTCTATCAGGTCCAATTGGGGAGATAATTTATCTTAGGCATCGGATTGGATGACTCCAAGAAGATAGAGATATTGATGTGACTAATTGGACTGAAAGTACATTGGACTAGACCTAAGTAGAATAGATTTTGAATCTATTTATGCATTTTTTTCATTTGTGACACTCATAGTGTGGCATACCTTAATCCTAAGTGGATGATGGGCTATATACGCATGACTCATATACTTTGATGTAAGTAAAAACCTGAGTTCAAATAGATAAGGAACCGAAAGTCGGTGCATTGGGTATACAAATTTTGTAGTATGTAGCATCATTCACAATAGTGAAATTCATAGCCCAAGACATGGGCAAATGATATCCTCCCATTGGAATTACATGATAGATGTAAAGTAAACATAGCCACGAGTCATTTTTCTTTGGGATGATTGACTTAATTGCTATTTGGTAGTAGTTGACTTTTCATGAAGGAAGCTATAATTGTTACCATAAGATAAAACAAGATCATACTGCAAGAATAGAGTTATCCCAAAAAGATTAAGCATATCCTATGAGGGTAAGACATTTATGATAAGGTCATTGGATGAGCACTGATTGAGTTGCTTTTGTAATGGTATGTCACTAGGGTGAGCTCAGTCACGATACTATAGTGGAATGACTTCATGACCAAATGAATCTATAATTAATAGGAGAAAAATTAGAACTTAATTATAAATCATTTGAGCCCTAATTACATATGTCCAATCGGTCCCTCCGCTAGCTCATTGAAATCAAAAATGAATCGCATGTTGAATCAAACGAACAAAAATGGATAGAAATACAATAAGTTATACACAACTTTGAGATATTGTTATTCTGCTCGAAAATAATGAGAATTTATTTTTAAGTATAAATTCTACTTTTCGAGAATAACAATTCTATCGGTTTCTATTTGAGAGAAAGTTTTACTTTCCCACTGAAAGTAAAGTAAATAATTTATGGTTTTGTGTTCGATTTAAAAGTGTTCAAGCCCACACTCAAAGCAATTCGTGGTACAATAATAGCAAAAAAGGCTATTTGATTAAAATTCGAGACCGATAAGGATCTGTCTAGCCCAAAACACATATGCGATTTTGAGAAAAGCTTATTACTATAAATATCACAAATTGACTCAGTTTTCAACTTTTTATTTTTTCATTGTGTAAGAAAATCAATTTCGAACTGAATTTTTTCTAATAGAAAAAACCAAAGGGCGAGCTACAACTAAGGAGTAGGCAATTTCAACCACCCTCGACCAACCCCAACATACCAACCTTCGCAACTATTTAGGCCTTAAGAAGCCAAAATGAAGCCCAACTTTAGCAATGACCCTCCAATGCCCATTAGAGTTAGCAAACTTGATGAGAGGATGCACTCAATGCAAGCAAATGTGCATCAAATGTAAGATCAATTAGACCAAATCCTACAAGCCTTGTAAAACAATGTTAACTCTAGCATCCCAAAAAACACCAAGCCTATCCCTAAGAGGGAGGGGAAAGAGCATGTCAAAGCCATCACTTTTCGATCTAGAGAAGTGATCAAGGAATTGATTAGGCCACCTAATGTTGAGGTAGAGATGGAAAACAATGGCTCCACTCCTAGAGTTTGGGAGGGGTAGAAAAGGGAGTTGAGGAAAAAAGTGAACGTAGGGAGACCAACCTAGTGAAAAACAAGGCAAGCCACCTTGCACCAGTACCATTCCATTCCTGGCTAAGTTAGAGGAGAGAAAAAACAAGGAGAATGAGGAATTTTTAAGTTTCCTCAATATGTTTAAAGCTTTAAATGTGAACTTACCTTTGCTTCAGCTCCTTGAAAAGATGACAAAGTACATTAAGTTTCTTTGCAAAATCATATCTAGGTGTAAATGCATAGGTAAGGGAGAGGAAATAGCCTTATATGTCGAGTGTAGTGTCGTAGTAACTATGAAGGTCCCTCATAAACTTAAGGACCCTAGTAGCTTTATGATCCCAATAGAGATAGAAGGGGTGAACTTCAACAAGGCCCTATGCGGCCTTGGAGTGATTGTTAACCTCATGCCCCATATATATTTATTGTAGGCTAGGTTTGGGAGACCTCGATAACATTATAGCTAGTTGGTCGATCCTTAGTTCAATCTAAAGGTCTTAGTTCAATCTAAAGGTGTCCTTGAGGATGTGTTTAATGGAAAAAAATTCCAGTTTGAAAATGATTTTCTTGCACTGCGAAAAATTAAAATTTTGAAAACTAACCCGGTTTGTGATTTTATAGCAATAAACCTTAAACCGAAATCGTACATGTATTTTCGGATAAGTGGATCCTTGATTTTTTTTACTTTCAACCAAACTATTTTCTCTGCTATTCTCGTACCTCAAATTGCTTCAAGTGTAGGCTCGAATCAATTGACTCAAAACACAGAACTAGAATTTGTTTTCTTTTTGGGGTGAAAATAAAAATTCTCTCTTCTTTAATAGAAACTAATAGAATTTTTATTCTAGAAAAATATATTTCATAGTTGAGAATAAATTCTTTCTATTTTTCAGCAGAGTGACAATCTCTCAAAGTTTTGTAAATATCAGTGTCATCTATTTATAAAGAGAGAAAGAAGAACTCTTATTGAATTGTAAAGGTTTATTTCAAATAAAAAAACAGCTTCCTAGTCCAACTAGGATAGAGAGAAGGGCAAATAGGGTGTGCTTCCCCTCATATGTATTAAGATGAGGATTCGAGCTTCTCTCACATAAGGTCTAATTACAAGTTCTTCCTAAGCCTTTTGACCCAGTACTCTGTAATGTGATCCAACCCAATTTGGTTTTTCTATTTCCTGAAATAAACTTTAATATTCTATATTAAACAATTTTCTAATCCCTATTTTACCCCAAGTAAAATTTTGATGAGTTTTCCCTCGATAAAATTTTGAGAAAATATGTTTAATATTTCACAACTCAACATGTTCATTATGATTGAATGGTTTACTTTTATTTTTTGGGTAAAATCATTTCCATTTTCATTTCCATTTCCATTTTTGAAACCTAAATTTATTTCCAAATGATTCCATTTTTCCATTTCAGAAAAGAAACCATAATCATTCCTGAATGTTTCTCATTTCTATTTTCCTATTCATTTTGTTCATTTCTATTCAAACACACAATTCATTTCTGGTTTCAACGAGCTAATGGAGGGACTGATTAGACATATGTAATAAGGGCTCAAATTATTTATAATTAACTTTCAGTTTTTTTGCCTATTAATTATAAACTCATTTAGTCACAAAATCATTCTACTATAGTATTGTGACTAAGCTCCCTTTAACAACATACTATTATAAAAGCAACTACTCGGTGCTCGTCTAGTGACCTTGTCATAACTATGTTACCCTCATAGGATATCCCTAATCTCATTGGGATAATATCTACTCTCCCAACATGATCCTTTTTCATCTCATGGTAACCATTACATCTTCCTTCATGAAAAGTCAATTACTATAAAAAAGTAATCAAGTCATTCATCGCAAAGACGAACGATCCGTGGCCACGTTTACTTTTCATCAATCATGTAATGCCAATAAAAGGATATAATTTACCCACGTCTCGGGCTATGAATTCCATTGTTGTGAATGACGCTACATACTGCAAAAGTCGTACACCCAACGCACCAACTTTCGGTTCCTTATCTATTCAAACTCAGGTTTTTACTTGCATCAAAGTGTATGAGTCACACATACATAGTTCGTCTTCCACTTAAGATTTAGGTATGCCACACTATGAACGTAACAAGTGAATAAATCCATAAATGGATTCAGGATCTATTCTACTTGGGTCTTATCCAATGTACTATCAGTCTAGTCAGTCAGATCTATGTCTCTATCTTTTGGGAGTCATTCGCTTCGATGCCCAAGACAAAGCATCTCCCCAATTGAACTTGATAGACAACATATTAGTCTTTTAATCAGTTTTCTCATTTCTGATTAGACTAAAGACATGTTTAGGTTCATCTACTAATATAAGTTGTCTTTTTGTATTACGATCCAACCACGTAATACTGCCTAATATTAGTTAAATATTAGACAACCAATGAGTAATATTTGCTTCCATTTTTTTTTTCATTCAAAAAATATGTGAGGAAAATATACAAATTATTAATGTAATTCATGAATAATTTTATTAATCAATTTGTTCGAAAAAATTACAATTTTACTTGGACGAAAATACTACACTTAGGGCACTAAATCAAACAGTGTTAGTTAAGGTAAGGCAATTTATTCTCCCCATTGATTTCATAGTTTTAGACTTTGAGGAGGATTTCAAAATCCCAATCTTTTTGGGGTGACCATTTTTATCCATTTCTCGAGCCACTATAGACGTAGAAAAAAGAGAATTGATAATCAAGATATATGGTGAGATAGAAGTCTTTAAGTATGTTGATGCATGTCCTAGCTCTATGAATAAGTATATCTCTCATGTTTATGGTTGTCGATCCATTTACTCATTACCTTTCCATAATGCTAATGATCTTAATTGTTGGAAGTGGTGTGAGATTGCAAATTTACACTAGAGACTAAAAGGGATTCAAGTTCGGAAGAGAGTGACCACTTATCGTTACTCCCCAAGCAACATCATTCACTTAAGGAACGAGAGGCAAATTCAAGTGTCAAGAACACCTCACAAGCACCACTTTGGGGGTGTAACTGATCATCTGAGAAGCTATTTTTATATTTTCCATTGGCATTTGAGCATTTTTGTAAATAATTAAAATGTTGGAGACAAGATTATATTTATTTTTGCTTATTTTTTTCAAACTTCTTTTATGTTTAAAATTAAGATTTTGTGTGGTTGAGACTTTTGGAGTTGAAAACTAAGATTTTTGTGCAAGTGCAGTCGTGTCGTTACATCTTAAGGTACGAGTCATGACACCATGAGTAGTTTCGGGCTAGGGGCCTAAATCCTTTCAGTGTCACAACACTGACCTGTTGGTGTTGCGGGCCGCCAAACAAATGTGGGAAAAATTTATGTTTCAAAAGTGCAGGGATCTCGCAACACCACACCCTCAATGTCACAACACCACTGTCGAGTCTCGTAAGAGACTCGTTTAAAGTCACAATCTGGCTTCTATTTTGGCCTAAAGCCAAATCACCCCTAAAACTTTCCCATTCTCATAGCTTTCAACACAAAACCCTCCCAAACCATTTTCGCCTTTCTTTTTCTTTCAATCTATGGTTGTAATATTCACTCCACGTTCAATCTTTTTGCACATTTGTCTTCTCCTATCTCAAAATTTTCAAGTTTTCCACCTCAGTGGAATAATTGTGCAACAACATGGTAACCAAACATTGGCTTCATCACCAACAAAACATTAATGTTAAGGATTCCAAACTCTCATTTTTCAAATATCTTGACATATTTTTTTGCGAAATCTTTGATTGAGTGTATATTTTTAGTTTATTTTGCACTTGGGTCATATTGTTTTGCATGCTTATTGCTTAGTGCTATTGAATATCCATTTGCATGCACACTTAGTTATTTGAAAATTTGAAATTATTGTGTGTGAAGGCTACTCAATTAGTTTAGTTTTAGAAGCTTGTGTTTGCTTAAATTCATAGGAAAATATAAACCATGCCCTCATGTAGAACCAAAAAAATGAAATCCAAATTGAAACCCCCTCCGTCACCAGAGTATGTTTCAGATAAGTTTAAAAGTAAAAAGGCTAAGAAATTTTTATTAGTACATCAAGGGTGCACGTTCATTCTTGAACATGGATTCAACCCAACCTCTTCGTTATGTGATGAAATTTTGGATTTGGTTTGGTATCATAGATGGTATGACTTTTATCTCCTGCCGAAGGCACCTGTCGTTATTTCCTTTATATTAGAGTTTTACTCTAATCTTAAATACGCTGAGAAGAACCAGGTGTACATTCGACACAAAAAAGTTGACATATCTCCTCAAGCAATTTGTAACTATTATGGCGTCCCATTTTATGAAAAAGGCAACATGGTGACTATGGATTTGAAATATTTTACCAATATCAACTCAGATTTTGATCCTTAATGAACCATTTCTTGATGAACCCCTATTCTTTAAAACCTTAAGCCTAAATTGAGTTTAATTCTCAAACTGTCTCTATCATATATTTGTTTTGCACTATGAAATGGATGTCAAGCCACAGACATTGAGGATTACGTAGAAACAATTTGGAAGTTTTAGAAATAAATTTGAATGAATAGTGAAGAGATGGTTCAATATAACGCGTATAGACTCTCGCAAAACTGTGTTGAGAAAGAAAAATGTCAAGTGAACAAAAGTAATAAGAGGGTCAAAAGAAAAGAAAGTGAATAAAAGCACGGATAGGGATAAAAGCATTATGAGTGAAAAGAGTGAAAATTCTTAGAATGTGCTCAAAGTTAAAAAAAAAACAACTTTTGAGCTTAAAATGGTCTTTTCATTTTCATAATGCACAATTGCTCACTAGTTGCATGTACTTGCTAATATCAAACCATATCTTCCACGTTGTTGGGGACAAAATGGAGGTGAGTGAAGGAGAAACGGGGAAGATGGGAACAATGTCATGTGTTATACTATTTTTAGTGTTTGAACCATTTTGAGCCAATCTTTTCTTTGAATTCATACCATCCTAAGCCTTAGAACTTTATAAGCCTAAAAGCCATATACGACCTTAACATCTTTATTTATAAAACCAAAACTTGCAAAACTTAGTGAGAAATGAATAAGTTTAATTCCTTCTTATATATATTGGAAACAATAAAATATACACACTTTTTCATGCCCTTTTTAACCCAAATTCATGCAATTTCGGTGTAATTCTTGTCGAAAAAAATATAATAATTATAAAATAGTTAAATTGTACTTAAATTATTAACATGTTTAATTTTAATTAATTTTATAAT
>CM025146.1:9067221-9078233 GCA_013467495.1 Gossypium gossypioides
ATTCCAGCATAGAATACGGGTAAGGGGTGTTACAATGTGACATCACCAGATTCGGCCCTAATGTTTAGGCTGGGTTTGGGGTGTTATAGAAATAAAGTGTTGAATTTAGTAACGAGGATGAAGAGTTGGTGTGTGATGAGGAAGGAAATGATCCAATGGTTGTTTCTGCAATGATTGCGGGTTTTAAGGTCAAGAGAATAATTATGGACAGTGGAAGTGCGGTTGAGGTACTAACGTGGGAAGCATTCCAAAAGATAGGGCTAAAGGAGCAAGCATTGAAGTGGGCAAGCTTGTTGTATGGTTTTGCGAATCACTCTGTCGAGGTGAAGGGTTGCATTACTTTGCCAGTTACTTTGGTAGATGGTGAGCATACTACAACGGAGTATGTTTAATTTTTTTTATAGTAGATCACCCTATGGCTTACAATGCTATCTTCGAGTGACCCATTATGGGGATGGTGACAATGTTTTGTATGAAGATAAAATTCCCTATGTGAACGGGATTAGGGTACATGTTGTCAGATAAAATTCCAAAAGATAGGGCTAAAGGAGCAAGCATTGATAATGCCATATGCTGTCGGTGAAGCAAATGCGTAAGTAGGTTCAACAAGGACAGAGTTCGTGGTAAATAGACATAGATTATAAATTACTGGATTTGGATAGTTTGGATAACAAAAGTGAGGAAAGATTAAAAAATCTAGAGGTAGTAAAGGTCATGGAAACTTTACAATTTTTTTATAATGATGTAGACAATGTGGTTAAAATTTTGTCTACATTGGCAAGTGAGAAAAAAGATAGTTTGATGCAGTGGTTAAGGGCAAATGCTGATGTCTTCGCTTGTTCAGCCGTGGATATGCCAGGAGTGGAACCTCAAGTGATTGTTTATATCTAGTGAAACAAAAGAGAAGAAGATTTGCTTCACAAGTTGTTGAAGCCGTGGGACAGGAGGTTGGAAAGTTGTTATCGGCGGGGTTCATTAGGGAGGTTGAGTATCCTGACTGGGTTTCAAAAGTTGTAATGGTGAAGAAGGCCAACAGTAAGTGGAGCATGTGCATCGGCTTCATCAATCTTAACAAGGCTTGCCCTAAAGATAGCTTTCCCCCACCTTTAATTGATAGGTTGGTCGATACGTCCTCGGGCAATAAATTCATGAGTTTTATGGACGCTTTCTCTAGATATAATCAAATTTCCATGGCCTTGTAAGATTAGGAGAAGACAACTTTTATTACTAAGAAAGGGTTATTCTACTATCGAGTTATGCCTATTGGCTTGAAAAACGCAGGCACGACTTACCAAAGGCTGGTGAACAGAGTTTTCAGGGAGCAGATTGGGCGAAGTGTTGAGGTTTATGTTGATGATATGCTAGTAAAGGGTTATACTCTCAATGAGTATGTGTAGAATTTGACTGAAGTGTTTTCTGTGTTGCGAGCTTATAACATCAGATTAAATCCGGACAAATGTGCTTTTGGTGTCAAAGCTGGTAAATTTTTGGGTTTCATGATCTTAGAAAGAGGAATTGAGGCAAACCCAAAAAAGATTCATGTCATCCTGGATATGCCTCCTTCGAAGATGGTAAAGGATGTGCAACATTTGACAGAAAGACTGGTCGTATTTAATAGGTTTGTCTCACAAATGGTAGATAAATGTTTACTCTTTTTTAAAGCCTTGCGCACTTCTTTTCCATGAACCGAAGAGTGCCAAGTGGCCTTTGAAAATCTCAAGTCGTACCTCACGTCCCTACCGCTCTTAATGTCATTGCGAGTGGGAGAAACCCTTTACTTATATTTGGCTACCTCAGAGGAAATAGTTGCACCTATCTTGGTTAGAGTAGATGTTTGCCAGTTCCCAGTGTACTACATTAGTAAGGTGCTGCAGAATGGCGAGCTAAGGTACTCAAAAATTGAAAAGCTTATTTTTGCTTTGGTTGTTATAGTTCACAAGTTGCATCCTTACTTCTAAGCTCATCCTGTTTTTGTCATGACAAATCAACCCATAAAAGAAATATTATCCAAAGTTGACACATCAATAAGGATGATGAAGTGGAGCATTGAGTTATCCGAGTTTGGTGTGGAGTACGCACTGAGAACAACAATAAAATAAGTAAATACTAGTTGATTTTATAGTTGAATGTTCTTTTGAAAAGCCTATTAATCCAACAGTTAATTCACGTAAAGAGGATATAAATGCAATTGATAACTCAAAAAGATGGTTAGTCTATGTTGATGGTTCTACAATAAAGACAGGATCAAGAGTAGGGATACTCTTAGTTGATCCTAGCCAGAATGAGTGACAGTATGGGCTATCTTTCGATTTTCAAACATCCAATAATACAATGGAATATGAAGCTCTAATAGCAGGATTACAATTAACTCGTCAACTTGGGGCGAGGGACCTTGTCATGCATACAGACTCCCAATTAGTGACAAAACAGATGAGTGGTGAATATGAGGTGAGGGAGTCAGTTTGAAGAAGTATCATTCAATTGTAGCCCAATTGCTCGCAGGATTCAACAAAATACAGGTGAAGTAACTCTCAAGGAAGGATAACACGCGTGCAGATGCTTTATCTAAGTTGGTGTCTTCGGTTGTCATTGAACAAAGAGGAAAAATTTTGTTGGAATATAGAGACACCCCAAGTTACAACATCCCCCAAAATTTTAGCTTGGATCAAGAGGAGACGTGGATGACTCCAATAATTCGTACGTTACAGGAAGAGGAAAGTCATATAGACAAGAAAGAGCTCGTAAAGTTATAGCAGAAAGCTACAAATGTCATTATTACGCATTATGCATACTCAAAATAGCTACAAATTGGTGAATTAAATGGTTAAGTAAATGAAAGTTAGTTATCCAATTATTCAGTTATATAATTAATTAACACAATTTATTTTGTTATACAACTGCTAGGTATACCCTTCTAGAATGTGTACTGTATAGAAAAATGGTATTCACATCCGTTGTTGCGATGCCTAGCACCTTCTGAGGTTGACTATGTGATGCGAGAAATTCATGAGGGCATCTGTTGCGATCATTTGGGTGGAAGGTTACTGGCGCAGAAAGTTTTCAGACAAGGGTATTATTGGCCGACAGTATAAAAGGATGCTCACCATTTGGTTCGAATTTGTGACTCTTACAAGAGGTATGCTCAAGTGCAACGGCAACCAGTAGAGCCTCTAAAAATTATGTTGAGTCCTTAGTCGTTTGTAACTTGGGGAATTGATATCATAAATCCATTCCCAATAGCTATAGCTCAAAAGAAGTTCATAGTGGTGGCTGTAGACTATTTCACTAAGTGGATCGAAGCTGAAGCTCTGGCGACCATTACAGAGAGACAAACGGAATCTTTCCTTTGGAAATCAATCGTATGTAGGTCTGGCATACCACACTTTGATCATAACAGATAATGGCACATAGTTTTAGGGAAAATTCAAGAATTTTTCCAATTACCTATATATTGCCTTAGCTCAGAGTTCTATCAAAACGCCACAAACAAATGGTTAGGTCGAGGCAATGTTAAAAATGATTTTAACAGCCTTGAAAAAGAAGGTAGACAATGCCAAGGGTTCTTGGTTGGAGGAACTGTAAGGAATTATGTGGGCTCTGCGAACTTCACCTCATAAACAACAGGGGAGACTTCATTCTCTCTTGTTAATGGTACAAAAGTAGTAATTCTTGTCGAAATTGACATGTGATTGCATAGAACGATACATTTTGATGAAGATGCCAACCAAGAGGATTTAAAACTTAACCTCAATCTCATTAAAGAAGTCAGAGAAATAGCGGAGGTTAAGAATGCAACACGCGCTTAACAGGTGGCTCAGTACTACAATTTTAGAGTTAAGGATACTTTTTCACCCCTTAATGAAAAATGTCATTTACAAATATCTGTACTTAAGTTATTTGTTTGTCAACACAGCTCGTGGATATACGCTCCCAACTGATTTTTAAAGGTTAGCTGAGCTATGCTCACAACCTTCATTTATTTGAGTTAGCTGTCATCCAGAATACACAAGCATATAATCCCTTGTTCTTCGTAAATACCTAGGTATATGCTTAATTTCTTGCCAGTGTCTTGGTTTTGGATTCGCCTGATATCGAGTCACCAACCTCACTAACAAATAGATATCTGGATGTGTCGATAACATAGCATACATGAGACTTCCTACTGCGAAAAAATAAGGAACCTTTATCATGTTTTCTCTTTCTTCCGTTGTCTTAGGACAGTCTTTCAAAAAAAAGATGAAATCTCGATATAGAAGGTTGATTTCCCTTCTTCAAATTGATCATTGCATAACGTTCCAATATCTTGTCTATGTATGAAGATTGTGACAATTCTATCACTTTGTTCTTTCGATCCCTTAGAAATCGAATTCTGAGAAGAAAATTAGCTTCTCCCAAGTCTTTCATACTAAACTGTTGGGTTAACCACAATTTAATTGATGATAATGTCCATAAATCATTCCCAATGAGAACGAGAAAGACCATCTTTCCATCCCCAATACATTTATAAAGTTCATCTATGTTTTGCTCAAATCCAAAAGTCTTGATCACTTGATCAAATTTTTGATTCCATGAGTAGGATGCTTGCTTAAGTCTATAGATGGATCTAAGCAGTTTGCAAACTTTACACTCATTTTTTTAGCTATATATATGGTGGGTTACATCATATAGATGCTCTCTTCAAGATAGTCATTCAAGAATGCTGCCTTGACATCCATTTGTCATCTCTCATAATCGAGAGCCACCGCAATAGATAATGATATGCGGGTTGACTTGAGCATGGCAATCGAATAGAATGTTTTATCGTAATAAATACCTTCTTTTTGAGTATAACCTTTTGCTACAAGTCCGGCCTTGTAAGTTTCCACATTTTTTCTGCATTTCTTTTCTTCTTGTACATTCACTTACACCCTATGAGTTTTACCTCTTCTGGTAAGTCTACAAGTTATCACACTTAGTTGGAATCCATAGAATCCATCTCAACTTTCATAGATATTTCCCAGAGCTTGGAACCAATAGTCTGCACCGGTTCATCATATGTAAGAGGATCATCATCTTCCTCTTCAGTAGACTCAGTGTTTAGAACACTTTTGCCAGATTGGAAGAACTTAGGCCTGTGAGAGACCCTCCCATTGCGAAAAAAGCACCCTATGTTGCTTATCGTTTGTAGGTCTACTATTAGTAGTTGGTTTTGGAACCATTTTCATAGGGATTTTTGTATTTCTTGAAAGTTTCTCGAGTACTTTTTTACTTCGAGGTGTGAAGTCATTCATATAACTTTCCTCAATAAAAGTAACATGAGTTGACACTATCACAATTTTCTCTTTCAGGTTATAAAACAAACCGCCATTCCTTTTGGATATCCAAAAAACATGCACAATTTTGTCCATGAATCCAACTTTCTCGCATCTTTGTCCAATACGTGGGCTGTGTTGGATCTGGTGCCCTAAGTGTAGTATTTTCGTCTATGTACACTTGTAATTTTCTCTAAAAAATTGATTAATATAATAATTCATGGATTAAATTAATATACTTTGTATAATGTCATCATGTGGTTTTTTCATGCAAAGAAAAATAGAAGTAAATATTGGCTCATTGATTGTCTAATGTTTAAACTAATACTAAACATTATTACGTGGTTGGATCATAATGCAAAAAGACAAATTATATTAGTAGATGAACCTAAATGTATCCTTAGTCTAATAAAAAATGAGAAAACTAATTGAAAGACTAATATGCCGTCTATCAAGTCCAATTGGGGAGATGCATTATCTTGGGCATCAGAGCGGGTGACTCCTAGAAGATAAAGACATAGATGTGACTGATTGGACTGACAGTAAATTAGACTGAACCTAAGAAGAATCAATCGTAAATCTATTTATGGATTTATTCAGTTTTAACGTTTATTGTGTGACATGCCTAAATCCTTGAGTGGATGACGGACTAAGTATGCATGACTCGTATACTTTGATGTAAGTACAAACCTGAGTTCAAATAGATAAGGAACCAAAAGTTGGTACGTTGGGTATACAACTTCTGTAGTATGTAATGTCATTCAGAATAATGGAATTCATAGCCCAAGACATGGGTAAATGATATCCTCTCATTGACATTACATGGTTGATGAAAAGTAAACGTGACCAAGGGTCATTCATCTTTGTGATGAATTAATTTATTACTATTTGATAGTAATGGACTTTTCATGAGGGAAGATGTAATGGTTACCATGAGATAAAATAAGATCATATTGGGAGAACATATTTATCCCAAAGAGATTAAGGATATTCTATGAGGGTAACAGACTTATGACAAGGTCATTGGACGAGCACTGATCGAGTTGCTTTCGTAAAGGTATGTTGTTGGGGAGAGCTCAGTCATGATGCTATAATGGAATGACCTAGTGATTAAATGAGTTTATAATCAAAAGGTGAAAATCTAGAACTTAATTATAAATCATTTGAGCCCTAATCACGTATATCCAATTGGTCCCTCCACTAGCTTATTGAAATAAAAAATGAATTGCATGATGAATCAAATGAACAAAAATTGATAGAAATGATGAAAATGGAGAAATGGGAAACGTTTGAAAATAATTTTTTTACCAAAATGACCTAGAAATGAATTTATCGTTTTCGAATTAAATGAAGTTCGAAAATGGAAATAAATCATTTGGTCATAATGAATCTGTTGAATGTAGAAATATGAAATATATTTTTAGATTCTTTTTCGATAAAGTCGTAATGATATTAACGAAATTAGAATTGGGTTGAGAAAATTATTTAATTGAGAAATTAACTTAAGATGTTATTT
This sequence comes from Gossypium gossypioides, assembly GCA_013467495.1. Lineage (NCBI taxonomy): Eukaryota > Viridiplantae > Streptophyta > Magnoliopsida > Malvales > Malvaceae > Gossypium > Gossypium gossypioides. Next base: position 9,074,029 of record CM025146.1, read on the forward strand.
TGAGAAATAGAAAAAAAATATTGGGTTGGATTGAATTATAAAGTACTGGATTAAAAGTCCAGGAAGTAGTTCTAATTGGACCTGATATGGGAGAGGCCCAAAAAGCCCCTAATGTTAAAGAAAGAGATGACAAACCCTAGTATTATTAACTAGGGTTGTTGCCCATATACTTCTAGTTAGAGTATGAATTCATTTTTTCTATTTGAAATAGACTTCTACAATTCATCACAGGTTTTACTTCTACTCCCTATAAATAATTGACACATGTAGGGCTAAATACAAAACTTTAACATATTGTTACTCTACTAAAAAATAGTGAGAGTTTATGCTCTAAGTACTAAATCTGTTTTTTGGAATAACAATTTTGCTGGTATCTATTGAGAAGAGATTTTTCTTTCACACTAGAAGTAAAGAAAACTATTTCTGGTTCTGTGTTTGATTTGAATCGTTCAAGCCCACACTCGAAGAAGTTAGTGGTACGAGAATAGCAAAGAAGATAGTTTGGTTGGAAGCTAGGAACGACAAGGATCCGTCTAGCTAAAACACAAGTACGATTTTAGTAAAGTGTTTATTGATATAAATATCACAAATTGGTTCGACTTTTAACATTTTTATTTTTCGTTGTACTAGAAAACTGTTTTCGAACTGGGTTTTTTCCAACAATTGGTATGATAGCATCAGGTTGTGCTATGTTTATAGTATAAATCGAAAAAAAATTTCTCCCTATTCTTCATGTATGATTAATTTTGATAATATGTGACATTCTTGTAATTGTATGATTGTCTAGGAGAATGTATGTAAATGAATGTATGACATTATTTTATTATTATGTATGATAAAGTAATTTTTCCAAGTTGTGATTCCTAGAAAATTAAATGTAATTTATTATTTTCTCGGGCATGTATATTCTAGATTGTAGACTATCATCTCCACGTAGGGTTTAATTTTATTTTAGAATAAAATGCTTGTCGGACACGGACATAGGAATTTTGTAACATTTTTTCGATGGAACCCAAAAAATCGAGACACATCGAGGTTGATTGAGACAATACAAATCCGACCCATCCAAACAGGCAAGTGATCGATGGTGGTTTGGAGCAAAAGGCTATCGATGGTTCGAATGTGATGATCTATGGTAAGGGCTGGTGACAGAGGTCGACAACAATTCGATGATGATTCGAGATAGGTCGATGGTGGTCGGCAACACAAAAATGGCGGCAGAAAGATGGCGATGACGGAAACGTGAACCGATTTCGTAGTAGAAGTTCGTGGTGGCAAAATAGAAGAGCCAAAGTATGCTTTGGGGTGAATTTTGTAATTTTTTATTTTTCTAGGATGGAGTCATGGAAACTTTGGTTGGTCAGGGAGTTGGAAGATTGAGTTTGGAAAACGCAAAGGAAAATAAGTTTAAGGGAAAACTAGAGATTTAATGTTTTTTTCAAAATAAGAACTTGGTTGTATTATCTAAAGTAACAAACACTTAATCAAAATTCGTACCTTTTTGATTCGTCTAGGATTAATGCTTCAATCAAATGGTCTTCTCCGCTATCCTCAAGCTCTTGTCTACTGGGTGTGGGCTCGCTTTGTAACTTCTCCAACCCGGTCTAGACGTTAGGCTCGAATCTAGGAGATTATATCGACCACCAAGATGACCTAGTACAATCAGAGTTTTATAAAACAAACATATTAAAAAAATTATTTATTTTAGAAGAAACTTATTTAATAACCGAATTATTTGTGGCTCATAATTTATTTATAATCTACTCGTTTAGAAAAAAAAACTCATTTTTCAACAACGCAATGAAAAAGTGATAATATTGTACTTTTAATGTAAACCATGTTTCATGCATTATGAAATAAAAGAAAAACTCATGTATTAGTAGCCTAAAAGAAAATACCATGCATGCCTTAAATAAACTCGAAACTAAGACCTGTGCCACAATTTAAATAAGAAATTATAGTTCACAAATAATAGGAATTATAAATAATAATAGGTAAATATAAAAATGTTAATAAAACTTTAATCTGAGCCGAGCCCTCTGATTTGCCGATTCTACTTCCTAACCTGATGGGTTATCTGTAAAGATGTAATGTAAAGATGTAAAGTAAAGGGGAGTTAGCTATGAAGCTCAGTGTGAGTTCATTCATAAGAAAACCAAAACAAAATCATAGGCAAACACGTGGGTTAGAAATTCTGATAGTAATCACAATCATAAAGCACTTTAGGTTAACGACTTATCATATCCTCACTTCACCACACTATTTCAGAAAACACAGTTTGAAATACACATGCTAATGTATGGCAATTCAAGTTCAAATTGTCAAAAAGGTCCTACCCAACTCTGCTACACACCTCACTTATGAGTTCCCTAGAACTCATCTACCATATCACTCCGAGTTGTGGATGAACCACCGCTAATTTTCAAATAAACTTCCACTTGTTATGGATACACAACGTAATTGCAGATAAAACTGCCATTGGGTTTATAAAAACTGTGGGTAAACCACCAATATTTTTAGACAAAAACATTTGCATACAAGCTGCCACTTGGTTCAGGATCGAACCATATATTTGCAGTGACTGCCACTTGTTTTGAGTGCACAACAAGTTTATAGATTAAAGAACTACCATTTGGTTTGCATATTATTAAATTTCCACTCTTCCTCCGTACAAACCATCCTGCCAAATGCAATGCAATATGACATACTTTATAACATAATAACACAGAAATCCGTAGGCATATTTAACACTTATTCCATTCAATACTGGCAATAACATGTTTATCATGTATTCAATGGGGTGATAACAATAATAACACTCACAATTTATCAATAACACTTTAACAGTAGGCATGATTAATATCACTTGTCTATTCATATCACCGTAATGATTCAACTAAACAATATCATTAAGTAAATTATAGTAGTAGCAATTCAGGCATATAAATCGTAGATTTCCTTATAAACACTAATTCAAGACCAATTAAGTGCACTAAAACTTCTAGGAACAATTCATGGATCAGTCAAGGATTAAATTGAACATAACATAAATTTTTGGGTAAAATTGTAAATTTTGTAAAATAGGCGTCACATTGCCGTGTAACAAGCTATGGCCATGTGGAAATTACGAAATTAACCTACAGGGGAGACACGACCGTGTGGTAGGCTGTGTAGAAGGGTCTAGGTTGTGTGGTTCACAAACTACACTAAGGTTTCTAGGGCACATGGTCATGTGGTCCACCTGTGTGGCAGACCTTGTGATCCTATACCTAGTCATGGTTTGCCTCGATTCACTTGTAAAATAACACACACATGTCATCGGGATATTCGATTGACGTTTCTCACATTCAAATCTGATCCGGGGTACTTAAATTGGGTCCTTCGAATGAAAATTATACAAGAGTTAGCATTTGATTTCAAAGATTTATCAAGATTTATCGATTTTAATGAAAGAATTGTCAAAACTGTGAAACATTGTCTAATTGATTTGAAAGATTAATATCGGATAAAAATTCTACGAAATTTGGGGTTTAAAATTTAGAACGAGATGTACTTATAGAGCTTGATGGTATTACGAAGGCTATCAATAAGGAATTCAACAAATGATGGGGAATCAATTTATCGGGGATTGATTTGATATCGAAACCAAAAATAATTTCAACAATGGAGAGAAAATTTGATGCAAAGAAGATGATGGAAAAGAAATATTCGAAGAAATAAGGAGAGAGAAGATAAATTCTAATCGGAATGGAAAAATAAACACAATCCTAGTGTAATTAAGGGAAAAGAGACTAAATAGTTAGGGTTTTCAAACTTTTGAGGGGTTGTATGGTAATTTCCCCTATTTTGCCAAAATAGAATTGAAACTAGTCTTGTAAGGGGAAAGAGTAAATGCTTAACCTTTCGGTTGCTGCGTATTTCTTGATAAGTTTCTACTGCAAATAATATTTATTCTAGTGTGACTTTTCATCCTAGTTTGCTGAAAATAAAAAGCAAAGAAATGGAAGAGGAGTGGCTTGAACCTTGGATCTCTAAGGAGTGCACTAACTACTTAACCATCAAGCCTAATCATTTTCTTAGTTAATTATTTCAATTAACCCCCTATCTTTTGGGGCGTGACACGCTTCGAATCAGAAATTTTTTTCACAAAATTATCAGTGGGGCAATTTCATAATTTCTCTAAAAATCTGGGGTCAAGTTGTAAA
>CM025146.1:9163346-9174052 GCA_013467495.1 Gossypium gossypioides
GGAATAGTGATTTAGTAATTAGGGTAAAAAATTGGGAATCAGTTTAAGTTTTAACTAAAAAATGTAAATAATTTTAAAATAAAAAAAATACAAATACACATAGGTAACCGGGTCGAGTACCTGTGGAATTTAGAAATTGCGTCCCAGGCCCGACCCGTGAACTCATAAAAAATAGTGGGTTGGGTACCCAGCTTAAATTTTTTTAAAAAAATAATAAAATACCCATTTAATTTTTTATCGAGTCAACGGGTTAGGTATTTTTGAACACCCCTACCAATTAGGCCCTTAGATTATTAACTTTAATGGTTGATCGTTAAAGTTAACGGTTTGACTTTTTCTTTATTGTTTGGTTAACTTAACTGCTGGCCGTACAATTTCAGGCTGAGGTTGTTGAGGAGGAGGTACTTGGGCTACTTCAAATCCTATAAACTGGTCAAACCATTGACCCATCATCGTGACAAAGGCATTGCAAAAAGCACTTCCGACTTCGCCCTGATCAGCTGCAAGAGCCTATCCTTGTGCCTGAGGTACATGGCTCTCAATTTCTTCACTCGTTGCTTCTCTCGAACTTTCAGACATATTCTTTAGTAGTTACAACACAACTGAAGTTAATTTTTAAAACTACAAGGACTAAACCAGAGATATATCATGCATGGTGGGGTGTGATTTAACCTTTGGTTTTCCTAGAACTGACTCAATCTTTGCTCTAATACCAAAACTTGTAACACCCACACCCGACTCGATCATCGGATCCGGTTACGGTATGTCAACATAAAACCATATGAGTTTGATACAAACACTTAAATTATTTAGCTTTGAGGTATTGGCGTATACCCCCAAAAAGGACGTTAACCCTAGTATAACAATGGAAAAACAATCAAATCAATATTACACCAAGTAGAATAAAACATAATTTAAACAAACATTTGACGAAAGCCTTATAAAAGTTGACAGGGTTATATACAATGCAAGGTGAGTGATTTCCCATACAAAAGTTTCAAGTGCATCACTAGATGTTAAATATCATTGAAATCAGTTCAGTGTATTTGACTAAAAGATGATCTCATAAACCATAATTCAATGTACTTCAAGCGTACGTAAACATTCTCTTAAAACAGTGATTTGGTGAAAGATGTAAATTATTACAAAAGTTGGTTACAAAATAGTTATACACACTACCCGCGAAGCGGTCATGCATGATATAGAATTAGTTAAGTGGCTCACTATCAATAGTAAATTTGGTGTAGTCCCCTTTCTACCAAATCTTTTTCTACTATCTACATGATTGATAATGAAAAGATAACAAAGTAACTTCAACAAACTTAGTAAGATTCATACAAAATGGAACACACAAATAATATATAGGGATATTACCGGTAAACAAACATTAACACTCGTAAAGAGCAACAGACTTTTTCGGTGAAACCATGAGATACTAATATGATACGCCAAATGGCATACACATTACTTAGACAAAAACATACCACCAACATAGGCACAACACATGGGTGCTCACTACCTGCCAACTTAACCATGACTTTCCACAATAGTGTACGTTTGCAAATGACCCATCTTTGTGCCAGCCACTAACCCAGAACTTCGGAATCATATCATACAACCATATTCATATACATATACCACCCTAACTCCTCATATCATTTTTGTTAAGCTGAACACGTGCTTTCGTGATTTGCTAGTCTTGTTTAACATACATCTTCCCTACAGGAGGCATCACCAATAGATCTCCTTCTCATATATTACGTATTACGTATCACATATAGATGGCATTAGCTCTTGCAACAAAGAAGGTATGTACATCAGAACTGACATACTCATGCAAAACAACATTGGATACACACGTATAACCATACATCACATCTTAACTTATTAGGAGTAGGAATACTTACCTTGTAGAATTTATATTACTTGGGAATTTTATAATATAAAGGAGTAAGTGTAACAGTGTCAACCCGACTTGAATCACTGGGTCTAGATCTCGGGTATTACTTCACATATCACTTTGTAAATTTTCAACCAGTTGAAGGTTACTCTCCACTTAAACATTTTTCTTATCAATTTATTTAAATTTTCAATATTAAAAAAATTAAAAAAAGGTATTTACACATATATGTCAGACCAGACTTTTCACAATAAGCATTTTTTACTTTGGTGCAAACAGTTTACCTTCATAGAATAGGTAAACTTACTATATACCAGACATGAACAAAAACATAACGCACTCAATGAGTATAAAGGAACTCACCAGACAAGTTGCAGAAAAGCTTAGACAATAGGACCCTTTTCCTTATCTCGAGAGCTTTCAAGATTTTCTTGAGCTATAACATGAAGAGTTATCTTATCAGATCATTTTACAATAAACTAAACATGTCTAATAGGAGTGTCAACAGGAAGCCCAGAATCTGAAAGTTTCCTCCTTATTTCCCTTAAACTAACCCTAAAGAATAAAACCTTAGGGCCCCGTAAATAACCAATGAAAATAACTTTAGTTTCATCGATATTTACCAAGTACTAATGTCAATGGAGTTTGCTTAATACAATGAACTTGATCCTTCAGGCAAGTATTAGTTCTTGAGTTTTTCGAAAAAATGTATAGAAAGTTTTTGGAGAGAAAAATTAAGTTTGCCAAAGAAAGTAGAAAATTTTATCAGGAAGCATATGTTGGCTTTATACAGGTGCACACGAAAGGAAAACTTAATGGGCAATTTTATGCTCCCACTATCCTTCTTTCGGTACCCATAACTAATAACATTCTCTCTCATCTTAAATGCATGTCCTTTCAATTGCAGAAATATTGTCACATTCTAACTAGTACTCTTTAGGCCAACTAAATGGTTTCAAATAAAATAATAATAAAGTCGACCGTTCTTTTAAACTAAGGGCTTAGCACTTAAGGAATAAACATTAACGTCTACTAGCTGGATATTTCACTTACTCATTTTCTACCCTTAGCGTAAATGAATTAAAAGCCAAACAGTGGTTCAGTATAGTCTTCATTGCGTGAGTTATTACAAGTTCAATATCATCAAGAACATAGATTTGATTTCGAAATCCAAGGCAGTCATTCATATCAATGCTGAAACTTTTAACACCTTGTTAAATAAGCTTTATTTTCTTAGCTAACTTAGCATCGATAGATTGTGCCTCTCTTATATGCTCAATCAACACTGGCTTAATTTTCAACTCAGTTAACAAGCTGCCATCATTGCAAATACTTAGATGAGCAAACATTGCTCTTAATTCAAAGCATCAGCCACAACATGTGTTTTGCCAAGATGGTAATCGATTATGCAATCGTAATGTTTCAGCAATTTGATCAAACGAAGTTGTCTCAAATTTAGCTCCTTTTAGGAGAGAAAATATTTGAGATTTTTATGATTCGTATAAATATGACATTTTTTACCATACAAGTAATGTCTCCAGATCTTTTGAGTAAACACTGTAACAACCAGCTCTAAATCATGTGTCGGGTAATTGCATTCATGTGGTTTTAACTGTAGAGACACATACACAATTACTTTAGCATCCTGCATCAAACACAACCCAAACCATTCAGTGAAGCATCGTTGAACACCATAAATTCCTTCCCTAATTCGGGTAAGGTCAAGATTGATGCTTCTGCCAACATGGCCTTCAGCTTCTCGAAATTCTCTTGACATTGATTATTCCGCACGAATGCCACATTCTTTTGTAAGAGCTTCATCATAGGCAAAGAAATTTTGGAGAATCCATTTATAAACCTTGACTGTGCTTCGACTTGCATGCGTCCAGGCTATGAATCAACACAAATACAATCAATAATCTAGTGGTGTACTGCAAGTGTGACAAGTCAATTGTAATATTTATATGTGTTACAGTGGAACATACAAAGTATTCCAAGGATTGAACCCAATGGATTTCCAAATTGGTAAATGTTTTTATCAAATTAATTACGATTTAAGCAATTACTAATCTAATCGAGTTAGAAATTATTAGTGCAAATTCAAATATGAATTGCTTATAAACTAAATTTAAATTATCAATTAAACAAACTAATCTAATTTTCTTCCCTATTATTTTAGACAATGTAAATGATAAAATGATGGTCGATTGATTAGTCGATTTCCAATTAAACTAATGAACCAATACTAATTATATTGTTTGCCACTCTTAGCTAGGAATCTCCTCTTGATCTCAGCCTAAACTAAAAGATACCACCTAATATCTCCTCCGAGTCTCACCTAAACATATAAACATATAAATCTCCTTTTATATTAAACTATCTAATGATAAACTCTTTTTTCGATCTTGTTTATCTAAATTTTCTACTAAAGGCATCAATTCTAGTGTATGAAGCATTTCGATATAAAATAACAACCAAACAATCAAGTATAAACATTCACTTAAAATAACAAATAACTAATCCACCAACCATCAACTGGTTTAGCACATAATCTAACTTAAATTTCAAATAAGCATTTTCTCAGACACATAGTAGGCATGAAATAGAAGTAAAGGGTTTAAGAAAATGCTCATTTAATTGATGAAAATCCAATGAAGCCCAAAAGTTTGATCCTCTCTCATTTGCATAGTCTTCAACAAGAAGGAATAAGTAAAACAAAAAAGAAAAGAAAAGGAAAAGAAACCTAACCTAAAACTATGAAAAGTAAAGAAACATGATTAGCCACCAAAATCTACTTCCACAAGCTCACAAATTAGTATTTATAGTCTGCTAACATTTATCCTAACATTAACAATAATGCCCTTAAAAGAAAAGTGACTTAAGCTTATTTGGACACAAAACTGCCCTTGCAGTTTTTCACCCCATCAGGCTTCAGTGTCACGACACCCAAGCTTTGGTGTCATGACATCCTTGACAGTCGGTACAATCTTAGCTTAGGGGTTCTCTATAACACCCCTTACTCAACCCAATCGTCAAGTTTGAACTGTAGGATTCTACATTCATTATCGAAGTAACTTTAGATAGTTTTACAATATTCAACCAATCACATATGCAAACAAGTATTATTTACATTCTAATTATGCATCACAATCATTTTTAGGTCCCAAACGAGCTTAAGAAAGCTCTTTTGTTAACCCGAGCATGAATTAGGACCAAATTGTAAAGTTTTGAAAATTCTCAGAACGATGTTATGACTTTGCAATCTCCATGTCATGACAACGTGAATTCATACATATGACATCGTGACATCACTCATTGTCACCATATTACGACGTTAGAAGTTAGTGGTCATGACGAGGCCCCTATTTTTAGCAAAAATTATTGGATCTGGTTCCCCTTGTATAGCATTTTTGTCTATGTACAATTGTAATTTTTTTGAATAGATTGGTTAATAAAATTATTCATGAATTACGTTAATCCCATTTGTACATTGTCCTCACGTGCTTTTTGCATGTAAAGAAAAATAGAAGCAAATATTAGCTCATTGGTTCTCTAATGTTTAACTAATACTAAACGATATTACGTAGTCAGATCGTAATATGGAAAGGCAACTTATATTATTAGATGAACCTAAATATGTCCTTAGTCTAATAAAAAATGAGAAAACCGATTGAAAGACTAATATATTGTCTATCAAGTCCAATTAGCGAGATGTCTTATATTAGGCATCAGAGCAGATGAATCCCAGAAGATAGAGACATAGATGTGATTGACTGGACTAATAGTGATGTTTATAGTGTGGCATACTTTAATCCTGAGTGGATGACAGACTATGTATGCGTGACTCATATATTTTGATGGAAGAAAAAGTCTGATTTGAAATAGATAAGGAACCAAAAGTTGGTGTATTGGGCATATGACTTCTAAAGTATGTAGCGTCATTCATAATAATAGGATTCATAGCCCGAGATATGGGTAAATGATATCCTCTTATTGGCATTGCATACCATAAACCGAACTCACGATAAGCATGTGTTTTGCTACTAAATCAATTTGTTATAGGCATAATATTTATCGTTGAATCGAACTGTTATAAGCATAATGATTGCTACCGTACTATTATTTTAAAAGCATATTAAATGCTATTGTATTGATCTATTTTGAGCATGTCATATTGCATTTCATGGGGTGGGACGATATGAACAGAGGAAATTGAGCAGTTTATCTGCACCGTTAAGTGGTTTATCCACACCATTTGAGCAGCTTTTTTCTACACTATTTGAGTGGTTTAACCACACCTTACTAGCAGCTTTAATCTACAAACATGTTATGCATCCACAACCTACTAACAGCTTGTTTGCAAAAAAACTTTTTACAAAAAAACCTCAATGGTTCATCCACCCTTTTTATTACTGGTGGTTTATTTACAGCATGGTATAAAGGTAAAGGAGTTTTGAGAACTCCTACTATGGTGTGTAGCGGTAGGGTAGGACCCTTTTTTGATAATTGAAATTGCATTGCGTTCATAAGCATATGCATAGTGGTGAATATTGAGATGTTGTGATGATGAGATGAACTGAAAAATCAATATTCTGAAATTACTATTGTGAATTCTATTATACTATAGATAGTTAATTTGAGAAACTGATTCTCTGATTCGCTATTGGATTGTGATTATACTATGCATTATTATTTAATATGTCTTACCGACTGTTTGCACTTGATTTGTGAATGAACTCACACTGAGCGTCATAGTTCACTCCTCTTTATTCTCCATCTTTATAGATAACCCTTCAGGTTAGGATGCGAACACAACATCCAGAGGGACTCGAGTCGATTTTGTCTATTATAATATTTTAGATTTATTATTTAAAACTTTTAGATATTTAGAAACTATGATGTTTTATTTAAACAGTGGCATGGGACTTAAGTTTTCGTTAAGGATTATTTAGCATGCATGGCCATTAATTTTGATTAGGTTATGAAAATTAGAGAATTTAAATATTTATGCATGAAGTTCAGCTTCTATTAAAATTAACATTACGTATCAATTTATCTGCTGCTAGATCATAAATTTTTAAGTACTAAATAAACCAGAAATTAATTAAGTTTTCAAAAAGTAGTCACCATTACGTAGAAAAGTTAAGTTAAATCGGTTTTTGAAAAGCCCATAAAATTTTTCTAAAAATAGACTAAAGTTTTCTACCAAAATAAATTAATATTTTAAAATGACTGTTTTTTAAAAATCTGTCACTTCTAGGTCATTTTGATGGTCAATGTAATCTCTCAAATTTGGATCTAAGTCATAGGTCAGGTTGGGGAGATTACACTTTAACTTATTTTGATATACGTGCCATTCATAGGTTAGTTGTATGTGTTAAATGTATTATTGTATGTGTTAAATATAATACATTAAATTCATTTTTTAGTTTTTTTTTAAATGTTCATTTTCTGAAATACTATATTTTAGAAAAAAAAGTATAAAATATGCTATATTGTATATTATTTAAACCCATATATTTTAATATTGTCATTGTATAAATATTGTTTACTTTTTAAAAATTGTATATTAAATTATTTACAAATTGATTTCTAAAATTAAATGTTGAACAATTGTAACAAAATCGATTATAAAATTTATCATTATATATTAAATGCGGGTGAGAAGGGTGTAATTAGATTCTAAATTGTATATATACAAAAATTTATCATTATATATACAAAAATTGTATATAAGATTTTTGTACCGAAGCATGTGACTTATGATATAATTTTTTTTTTATTAAGGATTGAATTGACTACTAAGGATTCAATGATAAAAAAGGATAAAAAAAATCTCATCATAGGATTCAATCAGTGTAACACCTCAAAAATCATAGGATTAGAATTAATAAAATCATTAAGTCTTAGTTTGGGTGGAAGAGAGCTTATTAAATTTTTTCGAGAACGAAGGTTCAAGTTCCATCTTTTTCATTTTTCCTCTTTTATTTTCAGCAATTAAAGAACAAAATTAAGCTAGTATAAGTATTAAATATGGTAGAAAATGATTAAGAATCAACTTCTTGATTTCATGGTAAGGCTTTAGTATATTTTTCTCTTACACCAAGGTTCAAATCATGTCAATTTTCTTTTATTTTTATTAATTTCGACAGAATGGTTTAATTATCAAATCAGCCCTTTAAAGTTTGCTTAAACCTAGCCATTTAATCCCTTCCTAATCATAATAGAATTTTAATTATGTTTTTCAACCCTATTTAAAATTTCTTTTCTTTCTTCTTTAAATACATCTTTTTCTTTTATTTTCTCAATTTTCTTTTTTTTTTATTATTATAAAATTTGCATATTCTTTTGCTGAAAATTTTATTGTTGAATCCCAAACCTAAATCCTACCCCGTCAATCCGTTCTTCGTATTGTTTTAGTGAAACACCGTCAAATTTTGTTTCTAACAGACCAAGATCGATAAGAATTCCTACTTCTAATTTCATAGAACCCTAGAAATCTGGTATGATATAAACTTTTACGAGGCTTTTACGAATTTTCCCAAAAATCTTGATAGTTTCGATAAATCTTGAACATCAATAGTAATTCTTGCGTTTTTATCGATCGAAAGACTCATTGTAGGTGACCCGAGTTAGATTTGGACATAAAGATCGTCGTATGTGACCTCAGAAGTCAAGTGTATGTTCTTTTACGAGAAAATAGAGGCAAAATCGAACCCAGCCCAAACCACATGGCCTACCACATGAGCGTATGGGCTACCCGCACGGCCTAGGCACACAGTTGTGTCTCCTCTGTAGCTTAATTTTTGCAATTTCCACACGGACATAATCTTTCAAACGGCCGTGTACCCCTTCCATACGGTTCAGGGCTTCCCACACGATCTGGTCACATAGCCATGTGTCCCTTGAAACTCAGAATTTACAGTTTTAACCCAGAATTTTATGATTTATGCAGATTAGTCCTTGATTGATTTTTGAACTATTTTAGTGTTTAATTTATGCAATTAAGTCCATAATAGTATGAATAATGCTTGAATCCATGATTTAATTGGCCATATTAATATTAAATATATACTCAATTGCATGAGCTATGAGAAATTACGATTATTGTATATGTACTTGTGATTTTCGTATAACATGCCTTATGAAATCGCTTAAATTGTACCCTTGAAGAATATATGATTTTGCTAATGAATTAATTGATTGAAAGCATATTTATTGCTACAATAATTGATTATTTTTAATCATAATATTTGTTCTATTATGATTTGTTTTAAGCATGCCTTATTTTGTTGCATGGGATGGGACGTTTTGTAAGGAGGAAGTTCTGGTAGACTATAAATCTGCAAATCTGGTGGTTCATCCACATATTATCTGGCAGCTTTTATCTACAATTAAGTTGTGTATTCACAACCATCTGGCGGCGTATTAACCTACAACTTTTGGTTGTTCGCCCACCCATTATCTGGTAGCTTTTATCTGCAATTATATTGTGTACTCACAATCATCTGGCAACTATTAACCTGCAACATTTGGTGGTTCATCCACAACCTGGTATGTACGGATGGATGAGTTCTGGGGAACTCATATGGTGTGTAGCGGGTGGGTAGGATCTTATCTGTTAAATCGAATCCATTTGCGTCCGTAAAGCATGTGCTTGAGATTCTAAAATTTCCGATATGATATGGTATATGTGTGTTTGCTTATAAATTGTGAAAACTGTTATATTATTTCTGATATGTCGAATTTGCTAAATGTGATGTAAGCTTTGTAAGTTGATTTAATATGCTTATCGGTTGCTTTGGTCGTCTTTTGATGGAACTCACACTGTGCTTCATAGGTCACTCCCCTTTTATTTTCATCCTTATTGATAACCCATCAGGTTAGGACACGGGCACAACATTCCTCGGCATTATTGTTTTTAATTCCAATACATTAAAGCTTAATCTTTTTTTAAAATTTATTCGTAGACTATAATATTTTATTTCAAACAGTGGTATGAGATTTAGGACTTATTTTTGCATGACGTTCAATTATAGTTTTAATTAGGATATAAAGTAATTATTTTTAATAGTTTATGCATGAACCCCGATTTTTATTAAAACATAAGAACTTACCATCTTTTCCATCTTTTCCGCTGCTAAGTTAATAATTAAAACGTAAAGGAATAATAAAAACAACATTTAAACTAAGTTCTCTAAACAGAATAAACAATTGTTTTAAAAATGACCATTTTTAAAAACTTCAATAGCTTTCTGAGTCACTTCAGTGGCTAATTTAATCTCCTAAATTTGAGTCTAATGTTTAGGCTCAATTAAGAAAATTACAATGAGCAATGTATGTGAGATTTAATTATAATAAATTTAGGATAATTTGCTAAAGTTAATGACCTCAATTGAATTCAAGCTAATCTAATAATGGTAATTTTACTGAATATGTTTTTTATAAACTTTATAAAATTCTATTAAGTCAAGTATTTATAATAAGAAAATCTTTATTCTTTTTTAATGAAATACAAAACAAGCAAAAGATTACATGAACTTATTCATAAGTAGAATTCCTCTAATACTGTCTTCTTCGAATATATGTAGGTCTTCATCATAGCAAAATTAATGCATTCGAAAGCATTATAGAATTTGGAATTTAATAATTTTATTTGATAGGATATAGTAAAATTTAGTAGCTAAATAAATGGAAATTTTGAATTTAAAGGAATATGTTTTGGCTTTGGAATCCAACTTTATCTTCTCCAAGGATGATGGGTCTTCTCTTTCAAAAGAGTAATGATGAAATAAGTAAAAAATAA
>CM025146.1:9242237-9258113 GCA_013467495.1 Gossypium gossypioides
TATATTTTGGGAATATATTTTAAATTTATTTAGGTAGATAAATCTTATTTAGGTAGATAAGTTTTATTCTTATTCTAGGAATATTTTATTTTATCTTTTAGTAGTTTATTAGAATAAGAGAATTATTTTCACTTATGTTTTAGTAGTTTATTAGAGTAAGGGAATTATTTTCCCAATTAGGATTAGGACTCTTTTCTCTATTTAAGTTCAGTTCTTTAGTTAATAAAAAATAGAACAGTTTTATTAAAAGCTCTCTTGAAAACTTTCATTCTTAACTTCTAACTTGGAACAAAAGTGACATTTATAGATTGAGCAGATAAGCACAAATCCATGTCAAATCTGATAGATGCAAGTTCTTATGCAAGTGAACAAACATAAGCAGTCTCCCACTACATATCCTTGAATATGTTATCCTGCAAATAAAGCATCTAATTTATATTAGAAGAATCTTTTCAATTCTTCCCTGTTAGGTGTTGCAGCATCTAATAAAGTTCATTTCTTTACCTGGCCATAGATAAAGCTTTTCTCTCCACCTCCAGCTCATGCTGTAACCTGACAACCTCCTGGCTTTCATCCTCTGTTTCTTTTCGTAGTTTGTTAATTGCTTCCTTCTCATATGATATCTCTACCTTGTTATTCATCAGGCTTTCCAACTGCTCCTCCACTTCACACCTTAACCTTGAAAGAACTTCCATTTCTGAATCAATGGCAGCACGGTCCTTCATTAAGGCCATATTCTCTGCCTCTCTCTCAGCTTTTAACCTTTCCAGTTCATGCATTGCCTCTTCGGCCATTTTTTCAACAGCATCGATCTTTTCCTTTTCGATTAAAAGCTCTTTCTCAAAACTAGCATTAACATCTTTCTCAACTTCAGCAACTAAAGCATTATGAGCAGACACTGCCTTTTCTGCCATTGATTCTGCTTCAATACGCGCAAGCTCCTCATTTACTAGGTCAAAAGCCTCACCAGTTGCAAGAGAAACAGCAACTTGGGCTTTGGTCACAGGCTTATTTGGCTGAAACAGTCTTGTACAACCTGCCGGGGATAATGAAAATAACAAAGAAATATCAATCATCAAATTCAAAATCAACTAGAAATTTAGTGAAAGAAATTGTAATTCAAACAAAACTTACCAAAAGCAAGTGCTATTATTCCTTGTTCTCCGGCAGACATATCAGCCACAACTGCAGGCCATGCATCTGGATTTATCTTATCTATGTCTATAAAACCAGAAATTTGGTAGAGGATCTATACATGGCCACAAGGTAAAATTAATACCAAATATACTCACTACTACGTACAACAAAGAAGATAAAATGGACAAATAAACAAAAATCAAGCATAGCCAACCTTTTTGTTGGCTTCCGGAAGTTGTCTTTTCTCCAGGGCCATTTTCCAACTCACAAGATCCTGGCGTGATAGAGGACTGGAGCATAAAAAAAGGAAGGAAATGAGGAAATAAAAAGACAATAGAAACCCAGAAGTAATACAGGCTTGTATCCTCAAATAAAGCAACAGACTGGAAAGCAAAACTGCAATGCAAAACCGCAATGCAATTTTCATTCACATCATTCCAGATTTTATTAAGGCTAAGTCAGAAAGTTATATATCAGGCTTTTATGCACATCTTCTAAGAGCATTTTACTTCAATTAAATGAAATGGGTTAACCACGACTTCGGGAAATGGGAACCATTCTTTAGATATAGAACAAAAGGCCATGCAGAAGTTTAGGGCAAAAAAGTAATGGCAAGAATTGCATTGGAGACTTATATTGCAAGTTCAATGTGTGAACGGTAAAAACCTTTCAGGAGAAAAGTAAAATGGGCCTAGATCATCATTAAGCAGATCTTTATTTGAAAGCTTGCTTGAGATAAGTCCAGCCTCCGCTAAGCCTGAATAACCAACTCCATTAACAACAATGATTAGAACAAAAATAAAGTTACCAAACAAATATGAAATATATAAAATCCTATTCTCACCTTGAATGGATGAAAAATCAGGGTCTTCAGGTGTGATGTCATCAAATGCAAGTTCAGTAACATTCTCAATATACATTGCAGGATAAACTTTTGATACTGAATTCCTGCGAGCAACAAAAAAGGGATTGCAAGTTTTCTTTTCCCTATTTTGTATTGCTAACTAAGATGCTAATTTCCCAATGCCAACATACTGCCATACATGGGAGTAATTAGGAAGGGACCTGTTACCTCGAAAGAACACCACTTGCAGACACTAACCATCGAGCATACTCACGGCGTGTGCAAAGGTCGCTAGGTTGAGCATCAGCCTCAATGACCTGGAAAGATTCAGATATTTGATCAATAGGTTGCAACTTGCAGGTCCTCATCTTATCAGCAGAACTTATACTGTAATTGTTTCAATATATCAGTGAGAAAGAAACACCTTCAAAACTTGAAGGGCCGCAAGTGCCTGCCCCTGAACCTGATCAACAACTGCAGGAATCAGAACCTTTCCTGGATGCACCTGTGGAGCTGCAGAAACTACAGATGGAGCGGGTATACCGGCAGGGGAGAAGGAACTCCTTGGAATTGGAGATTCCAAAACTGGTTTGCTATCATTTATCTCTTTATAATCAATTTCCCTTTGCTCATCTTTTGGATGAGCTGGTGCTGACATATAGGTTATTTTAGATGGCACACTCTCATTTAAGTTGTTCACCTCAAGGTTTCCTTCAGATGGAAATGATTCTATGGTTTTCACATTGTCTATGGGTAAAGAATGAGGTTCTAAAATTGGTTCAAACTTGGAACTAACTGAGAAGTTCATAGTCACAGCCTCATTGGTTAGACTAGAACTAGAAGAAGAATCCACTGAGGTATTGCAATTCTCTTTTCCTTGTGATCCAAGCTTTCCCTCATCGATATCATTGTCTAGATTTGTTGGGTCAGACAAGTTAGTATCTATAGTTTCTTTGACATTAAACAAATTGTCTTTAGTTTCTGAAGTTGCCTCAGGTGAACCAATATCAAGGTTGCTATCTGATTCTCTAAGGCTTGGTGCAAAAAAAGGCCCACCAGCAACTTCAGATTCAGGCAATTTAGGTGATATTGGAGTTAAGCCTGTGCCAATTGGCATTCCATCCAAAGCTGAAACATTTTGCAAGTCTTCTTGAATTGGAGCAGTGTTAGCGGCAACATTGCCATTATATGTGTAACCGTCTACTAAGTACGAACCATTGTCATTTTCAAGTTTATTATCAGTAGAAGTGGCATTAAATTCTGAAGGTGACAAAAGATCCGTATGTATACCTTTCTTGCTTTCATTCTCCTCAGACTTATCAGTCTCATTATCAGAGGCCAATAAAACTTCCTGTAGAGCTGTTAGTGGTTCCAACTGTTGTTTTGTCCCTGCAGTCAACAGATTACAATCTTTCATCACCACCACTCAGGCCAATTTGATCTAAATTACCTAATAAACACACAAAGGAAAAAAGGTAATAGCATGCAAATGATACAAGACCATGATAAAATAGAACGTGCTGTAGTCAAAAGAGACCACTTACTAGCAGTGCTTTGGTTACCAATGGACATTGCTGCAAAGGAAAGCCCGGCTGCCAGAACAAGTCCAACTGATCCAGCTCTTATAATTCCTGAAAGCAAACTACTTACGACTTGTTATTAGTCCATGACAAAGGGACCAACCATTTTAATTTAAACCCCCTTTAAGAATAATTAGAACATCCCCACCCCAAGTCATTGCCCAAGCATTCTTTGACAACCCTGAAAATAGAAAAGATGAAGAAGTGCCCAATTCTATTCGCCATTATCATCTTATGCATATCTGCTTCATTTCAAAGGAATACCTCTGATTGGCAGATGCTAAAAAGTAATTTAGCGTTAGAAAAACATAAATCATAAGCTCAAGCAAATTATAGCGGGGAAGGGATAAATCTACTAATAATGATAACAACAAAAAAAAAAAAACAGAGCAACGCACCATAATTTGATATTGTAAAACCAGATTCAAAATATATTAACATAAAATTTCATCCTTCTGCTGTTTGATCAACAAAAATAGTTAGATAAAACTTTTACTATTTTCAACTAACTCCTGAAAACAAAATAGCACAAAATTCAATCAAGAAAAATAGTAATGACATTTTCGTTAGATGCAGAGTAATAAATGTATCATAAATTTATACCTCCGAACCATCCGTTCCGTCTCGAGTCTACGGAGTCTTCAACTTGTTCCGAATCGGACCATCCAGAAAAGGCATCCGCCCCCGCGCCAGCTGTGGAGTCGGCCACAATCCGAAAAACACCGTTATGACGTCGTTCCAGTCTCTTACTCAAGCTTCGTGTAAGAGAGAGCAGGCGAAGACGACGACGAGAATCGAGGTTGGTCGTCCACGCCCCGACGAGAAGCGCGCGTGGTTCGACGGAATTCCTGCAACGCAGAGCCAGACGGAGCTGGGGAGAGCTGGGGGACAACGTGACAGTGGTAGAAGCCATCACCAACAGAAAATGAAGAAGGAAGGTAAAAGGGGTGAATTGTTCTAGGGATTTTGGTAGAATTTGATTGTGAGTTAATGGTATAAAGGAGGATGGAAAGAGTGGGGTTGGTTATCTGAGTAATTGATAAACAAGAAGTGAGGAAGGATGATGCTTCATATTCAGTGTGTCGCTGTGTTGTTGTTTTTACCGAGTACCGGAATTTGATGTTCGGGCACCTACCTATCTTTTCATTAATCTCTCCTCCCTCATTTTCCTCGTTTTGCCTTCCTAATTATCCTGTCTTAAGTCTTAACCAGACATTTTAGGAATTAAGTCCATAGGAGAATATTTTAAACATTTTTGTTTTCTTTCTTTCTTTTTTTTTTAAAAAAAAGCCAACAATAACATTCGTTTTGTTTATTAACATAATTTAAATAAAATATCTCTATTATCTACCTATTTATTTATAATCGGTCTAAAAATTAGAGAAACTAATTTGATCATATTAGGAAGCATAGTTTGCTTTGATAGCTCGTTTGGGTGTCTGCTTTTATATCACGTTTTGCTTTTGTTGTTTGCTTTGGTTTGTCATTTTATTTGGTACTTTTCCAAATGTGTATCAGTAGCTGAAATGTCGTTTTGTGTTTTTCCTTTTAGAAGTTGATCGATTTCAAATCTACTATGGAAGAGTCGCTGACGAGTATGAAGATTGAGGATGAGGCTCCTTGGAGAGTGCTGGTGGAAGGGAATGCCAGTTTTTGAGAATATGATCTATGTTTGGTAGGATGCTTCCGAACTATGAGTGTAGTTCATTTCCAGGCCATGAGGAACATGTTGGCAAATCTTTTGCACCCACTAAAAGGGGTGGCAATATCATATATAGGGGAAAAGATGTTCCTTTTCAAATTCTTTTATGAGATCAATTTGATTAGGGTGATTGAGGGTGGACCATGGACTTTTAACAACCATCTACTAGTGTTTCATTGTTTGTTAAAAGGAGAAGACCCTCTACAAGTACCATTTTTTCCATGGATTTTTTTATACAAATTTATGACCTTTCCAATGGCTTATTCAATGAGACCATGGCAAAGTAATTTGGAAGCTTTCTCGGTAAGTTTATTGATTATGATGCTAAGGCTATAACACGGGGTTTATGAAATTATATGTGTATTAGAGTGCCATTGGATGTTCGTCAACCATTAAAAATGAGGAAGAAGATTTAGATTTTGACAGACCAGTTTGTTTATGCTCATTTTATGTATAAGAGGTTATCTCTATTTTGTTTTTTGTGTGGGAGACTCGGCCATAGTGAGAGCTATTGCCTTTGCGAATTTCTCAAGGTGCTTAGAATCTACTTATGGAATGGGATCTGTCGATAAGGCAATGCCAAGACGAGCGATGATGGCACCAAGCATCTGGCTGAGAAAGGTGGCGGAGATACCTTCCATTGATTCAATGGAACTGATAAGGATTTTGGCAATATAAAAGGAAATAATATTAATATTTCCTTTTTTTATAAGGTTAGAGCTAATCCTGGCCTAAATTTAGGGGGTAAAACTTTTTTAAAAATCTGGGGCTTCATTCATGGGCCCGACACAAGTTGGAAAAGATAAAAGGGTTTTGTGTCATCGGTAAGAGGGCTTACTTATGGATTCGACTGATGGGAAGAAGAGGCCTAGGTTGGATGTAATGGAGACCAAAAGTGTGGACCATGAACAAGTGTTTGGATGTGCTTTAGATGATTTGGCTGAGCTTGCTGGATAGGCCATCCTTTCACATTGTGGCTACTAAGCTAAAATGTTTATGGGTTGGGGAGTCCACGGGCCATTCGACATCTTCAACATAGTTTGAAGACTTATAAACCCCACGAGTTTTTTTTATTTAAACAAAACTATATGCTACTTGTATGGAAATGACTCGTAGGATGCTCGATTTTCAGATGGGTTTTGTTGTCAATGCTGAAGGCTCTCAAAGAGATTTTTCTTTAGGATGGAATCATACTTGTCGTGTTAATCTTCAATGGTTCATTACTAGTTTTATTAATGTTGATTTTGTAGAACATAATGATGGTAAATCATGGAGACTTATGGGTTTCTATGGAGCCTCAGATGAACGAAATTAGTGGGAATCATGGAATACTCTGCGTAATCTTAGTCAGGAATCTTTGCATCCTTGGTTGGTTGTGGGAGATTTTAATGAAATTACATCATCATGGGAGAAACAAAGGGGTCAATTAAGGGACAAGAGGCAAATGCTTGCTTTTTATGACGCGTTGGATGTGCGAAGCTATATGATTTGGGCTATAAGGGGTGGTGGTATACTTAGGAAAAATGTTAGTTGCCAAGGTCAAATTGTTGGAAAAAATTTGGTTTAAAAAAGGTTTTCTTGCACAACCAAAAATAAAAAATTTGAAAATCGACCCGATTTGTGATATTTATAACTATAAACCTTAGACCAAAATCGTACTTATGTTTTCGGATAAGTGGATCCTTGATGTTTTCTGACTTTCAACCAAATGAGCTTCTCCACTATTCTCATACCACGAAATGCTTCGAGTGTAGGCTCGAACTAATTGAATCAAAACACAGAACTAGAAAAAGTTTTCTTTTCCTCTTGGGGTGAAAACAAAAATTTTCTCTTTTTTAAATAGAAATTCGTAGAATTGTTTTTCTAGAAAAATATATTTAATAGTTGAGAATGAATTCACTCTATTTTTTGACATAGTAACAATCTCTCAAAACTGTTGTAACATCTCGCCCAGCGAAGCATTACTATTCGAACATTGTTTAAAGTAGTAAGGCATATGAAGTAAGTTATGAGTGTATATAGTGTTAAAATTTAACTAAGGATAAGAATTCTATGAGTGCGCCTAGAAAGCCCTAGTTTTGGCGGGTAAATCGAGTGGTACTCTGAGTGGAGTATTGTTATCCACCCAACTGATACTCACAGTGTGTAAAAATGGGCGCGTAGTAGACATTGGATTATTGCAAGGGATTGTCTTAGAAAGGATGAATTGTTAAAAGAATGAGCTTAGTAATGTATTTTGGGTAATTGGGTTATCGCCGCATGGTATTATGCGCTGAGTTGGTTATTTACAGTCCTGATTACGTCCTAATGTGATAATTTGGAACGAACGACGGATTGAAACCCAATATATATAATGCTATATTTTCATACATATTCTTTTATAGTTGTAAACTATGAAATTGTAGATTGAAGAGGATTATAACGCATGTCAACTTGCCATAGGGACAAAGGTTGTATATCTAGATAACCAGGTTAAGGAAAAGGAGAGTGTTTCCTCATCCTTTTTTAAGAAGCATTTTTAGTCTAGATCTAAAGGAACCTAAGCGTTTCTTCCTTTCACTGAAGCTAAGTTGTAGATCCATACCTTTACCTGTGAATACTCCAAAATAAGGTAAGATTTATGATCCCACAGATTATATTATGAAAAAGTAAATATGTTTAACCGGGTAAGATGTGGTATAAGGCATTTTGGGGATTTCTACTGTTAGGGATGACGAAAAAATGAGTATATAAATAGATCTTGATGAGCTTTCTTGTCCCGTAGAAGTATTTACTGCCGATTGATCAAGGGAAACCTAGAGTTTGGAGCTACAGAAAGGGAAAGTCAAGTGAGTACCTAAGCTAACTCTTGCATGTGTATTATGCATTCTAGAAACTTCGGTGAAAAGAGATAAAACCATGATATTCAGGTTGGAAAAAGTATGATGTCATGATTCTGATAAGAGATGTATGATTGATGGACTTGTGTTTATAGATTGCAAGAAATTTGATGGTCTAAGTGTGTAATAGGAATCTTGAGGTTAAAGGATGCTTGTATATAAAGATTGAAATGTGTATATGTGTCTTGAAAAAACATAAATATGTCTGTCATGTACGAGTTAATGTATGATGAGTCTACGTCTGTCTCTAAAGTTGTCTAAAGAAGTCCGTTGGGACTTTAAACACGATCATCTAAAAGGAAAAGTCCATGGCACCATATCGTGTAAGACTGTAGTTGGTGGGCTATGACTTCATATAGAAAGACCATATCATATAAGACCATAATTGGTGGGTTATGTCTTTATATGTAAAGAATTAAAGGAAGGTTATTACCTAATGGAGTTCTCTGCATGATCCAAGGTGATGGGGGACAAACCTCACGTAATGTGAGTCTAGGCGAATCCTTATCGTGAACACACTGGAAAAATGGAAGCATTTGTGGTGTATTTGAAATGGAAGCATTTGTGGCATATGGACTAGCTCTTATGAGCACCTGGTGTGTTTTGGTTGGAATATCAATGTACTCTTATCTGTAAGTCATTCATCATATTGTAAATCTCGGTAAGTTAACTTTTTTAGTGATTTTTTGATGGTTTTGTCATGTACTTGAGTTTTGAATTGAATTTTACAATTCACCGTTGAGATTGTGGATGATAGGAAACACCTATGGTTGTATTATTATTTGATTTGTTGTACTTACTTCGGTAAGATTTATCGTTTTAATACATCGAACTTGATAAACTTCAATGAGCTTACTTGTGTTATTTTCTGTGTTTGTAGATACTTTGAAGGTTGGACGGTTGGATTAGCACTCAAGTCACACTATCCACTCATTTTTTTGTAGTTTTTGGAACGCTTATTTTAGATTATATGGCATGTAATAGGCTTGTATGTCATTATTATTTTGGATATGTAAAAGGTTAATTATGATCTTAAGTGCAAATAATCAACTCATGTGATATATGAGAATGAGGTAATATGTTTTAATGAAAATATGAATGATATGTGTTAATGCAATGTTGTATTTGATGTGCCTATGATAGGCACATTGGTTAGGTGTGTTATTTTGTAAATTGATAAGTTGTTATTGATGATTCATTTTGTTGTATAATTGTATATACTTGTGGTATCAATGAGGATACATTGGTTAGGCACTTAGGATGTTGATTTGGCATTTTTTAGCTTGTTTAATGTCACTTTGAATAGGTCTTTTGGCTGGTAAATGGATTACTTCGAGTCTAAGTAAGCTTGAAATGGTAAACTTATTGTTTAAGGTTCATTTTAGGTCCACACGGCTTGAGACACGGGCATGTGACTAAGCCGTGTGTGACATACGTCTTAGCAACATAGTCGTGTGTCATCTGATGAGTTCTTTAAGGTGCAAGTCAGTGAGTTATACAAGCTAACACACGGCCTGACACATGGGCGTGTAGGGCAACTTAGAGAGCTACACGGCCTGGCACACGGGTGTATGACACGGCTGTGTGACCCTACTCAAAGAGTTATATGGGTGAGGACACGGGCTAGGACACGACTGTGTGTCCCTAGTTCGATTGTTACATAGCCTGAGACACTGGCGTGTGTCTCAGCCGTTTAAGGCACACGACCGTATGACCCTTGCTTTGCAAATTTTGCATATTTTTCCTAAAATTTCCAAACTTTTTCAAATTGGTCCCAGATTGTTTCTAAGTTATTTTTAGGGCATCGAGGGCTCGATTTAGGGACAATATGCATGTGTATGAATATTTTATGATATGATTATAATATTGAATGACAATATGTTTAAATGGTTCTGATTGTTTAGTAATACTCCGTAACCCTAATTCAGCGACAGAGACAGGTTAGGGGTGTTACATTTAGTGGTATCAAAGCTACGGTTTAGTCGGTTCTCGGGCTGAACGTAGCATGTGAAATGTCTAGAATTACATGCCATATAAACCTGTAATAGTGTGACATGTTTGATCCGATCTAACCCTTTTTTTTCTTATAGATTGTAATGATGTCAGACGAATCTGATCATGTAATGATGAGGTTAATAGTAATAGACTGACCTCAGATCAAGGGACAAGTAGTAATATCCCGATTCCACAAGTACAAGAACATGAACTTAAAAACATGTTTTTTAGGTTTATAAACCAGTGGTTTAATGAGTTTATGCAAATGAATACTCCGACTCAAAGACCTCCACCCCCTGTTATACCTCCGATTGTACCTCCACCTCCTATTGTGATTGAATCTAGTCGACGTATTCCAATAGAGAAGCTTAGAAAGTGTGGTGTTGAAGAATTTCGAGGTAGATCTAAAGATGATATAGGTAAAGCCGAGTATTGACTTCAGAAAATCTTACGAGTTTTCGAAGAAAAGGCTTGCCATCCCGATGATTTTCTTAGATGTGTCATTTCATTTTTAAAAGAGGAAGTGTATAGTTGGTGGACTACGTTGGTAGTTGTGGTACCTAGAGAGAAAATTTCCTGAGATTTCTTTCAAACTGAGTTTAAAAAGAAGTATGTAGGAAAATGGTATCTGGACAAGAAAAAGAGGAAATTCATTGAGTTACGACAATGAAATAAGTTAGTGACTAAGTACGAGAGAGAGTTTGTGTATCTCAATAAATATGCCCGAGAAATTGAACCTATTGAAGAATAGATGTGTATCCGGTTTGAAGATGTCCTAAATAATGAAATTAGAATGATGATCAGAGGTAATGAAATTTGAGAATTTATTATTTTATCTAGTCGTGTACAGAAAATGGAAAAAGTGTATAATCACAAAATATAAACGGATAGACAGATTCGAGAGCTTAACAAGAGAAGTTCTTGTCGAGCTACTTTAGTGTTTGAGCATCCGAACAAAAATAAATCGATTCAACATGACTTTAAATCTCCTATAAAACCAGTTGATAGTGTGGGAAGTGTATAGAACGCTCCGAAGCCTAGTTGTAAACATTGTGGAAAATTTCATCCTAGCAAGTGCAGAGCTAAGTCAAAAGCATGTTATAGATGTGGATCGACTGATCATTTTTTCTGGAACTGTCCAAAACAGTTAAAGGAAAATGAAGAACATAATGAAAAGCAAATGTCTACATCTCAGAAAGGTAGACGTCCAAGCCAGAACAATACTGTTGGGACTACTCGTACGGGAGCAAAAAACACTGTTGTTCGGTCAGAGGCTAGAGCTGTTGTACTTGCACATATGCCATCCAAGCCAGAGAGGAAGCTGTTGTACTTGATGTGATTGCTGGTACATTTTATCTCTTTGATGTTACTGTGTATGCATTGATTAACCCTGAGTCAACTCATTCTTATATTTGCACTGCATTAGTAACGGAAAAGAAATTACCTGTTGAATCAACTGAATATGATATTCAAGTTACTCATTCTTAGTTTGTCAAAAATGTTCATTGAAAGTTAGAGGTTGTGAATTCCTTGCTGATTTAATGTTACTACCCTTTCGGGAATTTGATGTTATTTTGGGTATAGATTGGCTATCATTACATGATGCTGTGGTAAACTATAGATAGAAATGAATTGATTTGAAATGTCAGACGGGAGAGATGATTTCAATTGAATCCGATGGGTCGAATATCATTGGTAGAATCATTTCAGCTATTTTTGCACAGAGATTGATACGTAAAGGTAGTGAAGCATTTCTAGCATACATTCTTGATACCAGATATTCAAAGTCAAAGTTAGAACAGTTACCGATTGTTAGTGAGTTTACGGATGTATTTTCTAAAGAGTTATCGGGTTTCCCTCCAGACCGAGTTGAATTTGTGATTGATCTGGTTCCTGGACCTGCATCGATATCGATACCATTGTATCGTATGGCACCTGCTAAATTAAAAGAATTGAAAGCACAGTTGCAAGAGTTGATAGATAGAGGGTTTATTCGACCGAGCGTATCTCCCTAGGTGCACCTATGATGTTTGTGAAAAAGAAATACGGCTCTTTGAGATTGTGTATAGACTACAGACAGTTGAACAAAGTTACAATAAAGAATAAGTACCCCTTGCCACGTATTGACGATTTGTTTAACCAATTAAAAGGTGTCACAGTGTTCTTGAAGATAGATTTCAGATCCAAGTATTATCAGTTGCGGGTTAAAGACTATGATGTGTCAAATACCACTTTCAGAACTTGTTACGGTCATTATGAGTTTCTGGTAATGCCATTTGGTTTGACTAATGCCCTTGCTACTTTTATGGATTAAATGAATCAGGTTTTTCGGCCTCATTTGGATAGATTTGTGGTTGTATTTGTCGATGATATATAAATCTATTCCAAGACAGAATCAGAGCATGCTCAACACTTGAGAATTATGTTACATACTTTGAAAGAAAAATAGTTGTGCTCAAAGTTCAGTAAATGTGAATTTTGGATTTGCGAGGTTAGATTTTTGGGTTACATAGTATCAGTTGATGGGATTCAAGTCGATCTGAGTAAAGTTTCTGCTGTAATAAATTGGAAAACTCCAAAAAATGTTTCTGAAGTACGAAGTTTCTTGGGTTTAGCAAGTTATTATCGTCGTTTTGTTAAAAATTTCTCAATCATTGCTTCATTGATGACCAGATTACTACAAAAAAATGTCGAGTTTGTTTGTTCTGATAAGTGCCATTAGAGTTTTGATCACCTGCAAAACATAGTGACAGAAGCTTCAGTGTTGACTCAGCCTAAGTTTGGGTAACATATGTTGTTTAGGGTTGTGTGCTGATGCAGGTAGGGAAAGTAGTAGCTTATGCTTCTCGACAGTTAAAATCTCGTGAAAATAATTATCTTACTCATGATCTCGAAATGGTCGAATTGTATTTACTTTGAATATTTAGAGACATTATTTATACGGCGAGAAATGTCACATGTTTATGGATCACAAAAGTTTAAATTATTTGATGACTCAGAAGGAACAGAATTTGAGACAGAGATGTTGGTTAGAGTTTCTGAAAGATTATGATCTGGTTATTGATTATCATCCGAGAAAGGCTAATGTGGTTGCGGATGCACTCAGTCGAAAGTCGTCATTGTTTGCACTTCGAGCGTTGAACGCTTAGTTAGGTCTAAATAAAGATGGTTTGGTATTGGTAAAATTGAGAACTAAACCCCTGTTTCTACAACAAATTCGGGAGTTACAAATCAATGATCCGAAATTCTTAATGAAGTGACAGTTGGTTCAGAATAATTTGATTACTGAATACAGTGTTGATGATGATGATACATTGCATTATCATGATAGAATTTGCATTCCGAATGATTTAGATTTGAAACGCAATATTCTGTCTGAAGCTCACAACAGTACGTATTCTATTCATCTTGGTAGCATGAAGATGTATTGTGATTTGAAACAGATGTATTGGTGGCTGGGTATGGAACGTGAAATTTGTGAATTCGTAGCTAAATGTTTGATTTGTCAGCATGTAAAAGCAGAGGGAGCAAATCACGATGGATTTCATATCTGGTTCGCTTGTAACTTCAAAAAAGAAAGATTCGATCTGGGTAATTGTTGACAGATTGACTAAGTCGCACATTTTATTCCAATCAGAACAAATTTCTCACTTGTGTCTGAAATTGTGAGATTACACGGAGTTTCGACATCTATTATTTCTGACCGTGATCTGAGATTTACATCGAGATTTTGGAGTAAACTTCACGAGGCTTTGAGTACTAAACTCAATTTTAGTACAGCGTTTCGTCCTCAAATAGACGAGCAATCAGAACGAGTGATACAGATTTTGGAAGATATGCTGCGATATTGTATACTTGAGTTTGAAGGTAGCTGGGAAAAGTACCTACCGTTAGCTGAATTCGCTTATAATAACATTTATCAATCTAGTATAAAAATGGCATCGTTTATGGAAGAACGCATAAAATACTATTTTATTAGTCTGAATTGAGTGAATCCAAATGGTAGGAATTGATTTGATCCAAGAAACTGAAGACAAAGTTCATATTATTCGAGATTGTTTGAAAGCTTCATCTAATCGTCAGAAATCGTATGCGGACCTGAGAAGAAAAGATATAGAATTTTCTATTGGCGATTGAGTATTTCTAAAAGTTTCTCCATGGAAGAAAGTGCTATGTTTTGGCAGGAAAAAGAAGCTGAGTCTGAGATTTATCGGACCGTACGAGATTGTTGAAAGAATTGGTCCTGTAGCTTACAGATTAGCTTTGCCCTCTGTACGCGAGAAAATTCATAATGTGTTCCACGTTTCAATGCTGAGACTGTACAGATTTGATCCTTCACATGTAATTCCTCATAGTGAAATTGAATTATAGCCAGATTTGACGTATTCTGAGGAACCAATGAAAATTTTGGCTTGGGAAGTTAAAGAATTGTGGAATAAACAGGTACTGCTAGTAAATTTCTTATGGCATTGTCATGGTATAGAAGAAGCTACCTGGGAAACTGAGGAATTGATGAAACTACAGTATCCAAATCTATTCTCAGGTAACAATTTCGAGGACGAAATTTCCAATGGGGGTGATCGGTTGTTTAACGTCACAACAATAATGTGCAAGTGTACACTATCGATGCAAGTATAGTAGATAGATATGAGTCTGTCGGATATTGATCCCACGAGGATGGTTGTCTTTTGTCTATCAATGACAGTGCAATAAATAGATAGAAACGAGATAAAGTGTGAGAGTAGTTGTCGAAGCAATAACTTGAAAACAATAAGATAAAATATGATAAATTGGGATCCCGAACGTGAATATTCAACAGAATGCTAAGTGCTCACAAGGTATAAAATGATAGGTGATTGTCGATGCATTAAATTATAATGAATATCTTATCAAGCTTAACTTCTATATTTAATCAAAGAATTAAACATGCACATTAGCCACACCTTTCAATGATAGCAATGGAATACTATTAAGAACAAGTGGATTAAATTCCTCTAATCCTCAAGCAACTTCCATTGTCATGCTTGTTAGCTTGAACTGTCATTACACCTTCCAGTGTCAGTGACCGCAATGACACTTTCGTGCTAAAAAAATTCAAACCCAAGGATTAAACAGTAGAAGCAAGATTGAATAAAATAACATTTAACCCAAAAATCATGTTTACTTCTGTACTAACATGAAATAGAAAGTAATCACCAGCGTTTAGAAAAGAAAAATAAAAGAAACAAGTAGATAATACTATTCCTAGACAACTCGACTTGAATCTCTCTATTCCTTCTCTGTCGCACTCAAAGCTCCTTGTTAAGAGCTGGTCTGCATCCCTTTCACGTCGGTTCACCCGTAAGAGACTTAAGCTGCCATAGCCGAAAGCTTTAAAGGATAGGTTGAAGAAGATGATAATCCAAAAAGCCTACCTTTTTTTCTTTTTACGTGAATATTTATATTTTTCTCCAAATAGCCCAGGTGTCCTTTCATCAGAATCATGCTCCCCCTATACGTACAAGTTGGTTATACCAAACTGGACACATTTTTGTTCTTATCTGGATAGTTGTCAAGTGCGGCGACAATTCTGGGCGCAATCTGAAAAATACTCATGCAATGAAATTGGTACAAAAACATGAAAAAATTAAATATAAATAGGCTAAGATCCACTGAGTTATAAAATGCAATTTACTGAACTGAAAATACTAAAATATGTGCTAAAGATAACTAAATGGGAACAAATTAACCAATAAGTAG